>JAPVRG010296166.1:6326-16406 GCA_029783565.1 Rhagoletis cerasi
CGTCATCAGCAGAGAAGTCAATTTCGCTTTCCTCAAATAAATCTTGTTCTCCAGCCATATTAACTAAAAAACACAAATATTAGACGTCAATATATAAATATAAATTATAATTTTCACTTTTAGATATATGTTACACAAGTTTCAATTCTACTTTAACTTTATTACAATTAACACTATGACGGCATCTACAATTAACAAAACTGACTTACTTGCACAAACTTAATACCACGTGTAAGCAATAATGAATGAATGCATTAACCAACAACAATTGTTTTTTTCGCTCTTGTAAATAAGAACAAAATCAATAAAAACAAGTTGCCAATATGTTTTATCATTTATCAATATATAATTTTTTTTTGGATGAATTTATAAAAAAAAACACAAAATTGTAAAATTTTTTAATTTTAATTAATATTGAAATATTTAAAATATGTTATTAATCCTCGTTAATCGCAATTAATCAAAAATTTTAATCAAATTGAAATTTTGATTAATTTGATTAATCCTAGGATTAAATTTGAAAACGAAATAAATCCTCATTAATCCTCATTAATCGAACACAAAATTTAATCCTAATCGATTAATTATCCTGAAAATGTTCGATTATCATAATTAATCAATTAAATTAATAGAGCAGTTTAATATAATTGCTTTTTTAATTTTAATCCAGATTTAACAGGTCTGCACATACCGATCCATATGAATAATTTCTCGCACATCATCGATGTTTGCCGCAACAAGAGCAGTTGATGGCCGACCTTCAAGGTATTCATCACTGAGGCTGACGCATCCACGCTTAAATTCTGCAAACCAGTCATAAACAATGTTTTTGAGTTAAGCGGCACTTAAATGCGTTAAAAATCATCGCACGAAATTTTTCACGAACAATTTCCATTTTTTTCACAAATTTGGTTTCTTTGAGATGCTGTTAAATCGAATATACTTGGTGGAATTTTCATCTGTCAATGTTGTTTACCTTAACAAATATTAAAGTTTTGAAAATCATATTGTGGCATTAAAAAAACCCCCGTCTAATGGTCGTTTCCGTACACTTAAAGGGTTATCCTCGCTTATCAAACATTTGCTTTGTTAATTAAAAAAAGAAAATATTTCAAGGAACTTTTGATATTGAAATGATATCCATACTTGAAGCAGTTAAACCAAAAGGCACTATTATTTAAGTGGTTTGTAATAAACTACATAAAATATCTCTTTTTTTCAAATACACAATAGGCGAAATTAAAAAAAAAATTTATAAAATTGCATATTCAGAACTTCAAACAAAAAAGGTTAGCAGTTTTACCAAAAGGTTGCATTTTTAGACAAAGTTGTGTATTACAAAATTTGAAAAATGCTGTAGTAGATTTTTATTTTGAACCGAACCGAACCATTTTTTAGAGTGGTTTTCGGTTCGGTTTTGGCATTTGAAAATAAAAACGGTTCGGTTCGTGGTTCGGTTCAAAGCCCGAAAAAAGCGGCGGTTCGGTTCAAAAACCGGTTCGGTTCAAAACCGGTTTGCAGCCCTGGGAATACGGCAATTATTATGTATCGCAGACTCGACACGATGGTTCAAGTAGGAGGGTTTTTACGTTCAGCGTGGTATCACAACGTGTCCAAAATTACGGTCACTGACAGCCACTTCAACCTAACACAACCCAGTGAGTGTCAATCTTTCCCTCACAGTGGTGTAAACCTGGTCTGCGGAGGGTTTACGAGGTCCAAAGCCACACTGAAATGGCACAAAACAGTTTTTTGAGGGTGGGCTTTAGCCTTCCACTCAATACGCTTGATAACAGCTTGTAAGCAATCATTATGTAGTCCAACTTGGCGACATATGTAACCACGTAAATATGCCAAAAACGTTTTTTCGCACACTTAGGCTGGGATATTTAAAAGAATGATATGCTAAAGCAATTCTGAATCCAGTTTCAGCGACCAAAAATCTACAAAAAACCAACAGCTTTATCTACTCCTTGCCATTATACTTGAATAGCTTAAGCTAACAAATCTACAAGCTTTATCGTTTTTTTAGCCCAAAAATCCCTTCTTGTACCTCAATATGAATCATTGTGGTTCATACCCATATTCTCCACAGATTTCAATACTATATACTACCATTCAACAGGTTGGAGAAATGTTCTCTCCATAATGTGAGCACGCTCTGGACATCGGTAACACGGCTACCGTATTTGCCCTGGTCTTTAAACCTTACGTAAGTGATCGTTTGATAAGACTTTCGGGTGTTTTACTTGTCAGTCATCATTGCAAATTCTTCGCACTCCCGTACTTCGGGCCAATATACACGAGTATGTATACATATATACATAGCTCGCTTTGCACCATTTTATCCTTATTGCATTTTATATTCCTTTCCACTTTTCTTTGCAATTATGTATGTATGTATAAGTAGGCAAAAGATACTTTGACCTGCATATTAGAAATAAGATCCTTCCACATCCTTTATCATGAGCTAAGCATGTGTATGGTAAGGGTAGGTTGGTCGACACCGAACTGTGATCTATATTTGGATTATGGTCGTAAACGAACTGCTATTGGACCTGATAATAGTCCATGTCAAGGTCTTTGAACTTTTATAAGGTGCCGTGAAAGCGTAACATTGAGGAAACAGTGAAGGCCTGTCTTTCGGTTGCTCCTAAACATGTCCCACGAAATTATCAACCCTTATCCAGGAACCGTTTACATAGATAGAATACAGTTTTGAACACAAAATATTTTGAGTTATGTTAATATTTTTAGCAACATAATGAATTACTATGATCTGATTTTTTTTTTCCTGCAATAATGTTTACCATAAAGGGTGTTTACTTTATAGGTGTAAAAAATTCCATCCCGAAAACAAAAATTTTGCATAAAAGGGCTAAGCTATATCTGAGAGGCATGCTTTAAAATTATGCTGTTAAATAGTTAATTTAGGTTTTACTAAATAAAAAGGCTGTAAATAAAACACGTAAAAGAAGCGAATGGTTACAAAAAAATCCGCAAGAAATATAGGGGTTTCTACGGACATAGCTTCCACGGAACCGTGACATAAGTCCATGGAAGTTGTGTTGTGAAATTACTACCATCGATAAGTTCCATGATAATTTTGTATTAAATGAGCCGCTCACTGATTAACTCCACTTTTTTAAAAATCTTAAATTTAAGTATCAAAGCACTTGGTATAATCATAACCTATGATTTGGATAATGACTTTATATAATATCTACATATATAATAGTTCAAACGCAAACATTCCTGACGAGCCGCCAGGAGCTCCCTATTCTGGAAGTCCTAAATATGTATCAATTGTAAAATAAATCCTTGCGAAATTTTGTTTATTGCCTGTGGTAATAAATTATGATTGTCGCACTAGAAATATGTATTTATATTGTATATAAAATGACACTGAAGGTGACACAACGCCGAAACCAGTTTGTCTTCAAACCAAATTTGACAAGGGATGACGGAAATTCGTTCCAAACCCATCATGCATAAACTAGGGATGTTCAAAAAAGATCGGTGTTTCTAAAAACCGACTTTTTTTTTAATATGGTTAATGATCTTTTTCAATATTTTTTTTTAATTTAGGTGTTAATCGTTTTTTCCTTTTAAACCGAAAACCGAAAATTCGGTTTTTACATTCCCCAGCAGTGTAACCTAATTATATTGTATATCTTCGAGATAAGATTAAAGTTTTATGGCGTCGCAAAAACTTCAAAGTGACTACTCATTTTTTTCGCCGATCTGGTAGCTAATCGCGATTTATTTTCTAGCGAAAAATTTTACCTTCTCATTGCCCGCTTCGCACAAACAGTAAGAACAGGGCAAGGAGAATGCAACATTTTTTGTAAAAAAGAAAACGCGGTAAGCAAAATCGATTGTGAAACCGGTGGTGAATATTGTCTTTGACTGTCAAGAATAAAAAATTGTATAAAAAAAAATTTTTTCTCTCCATATATAATAAGTGTATGTACATACACACATATTAATTAGGAAAAATAAACTTAAGTCGATATATAGATATTCTTTTTTAGTTTTGTGTGTTTTTTGGAGTATTTTTTAGAAATCGGTTTTTTTCGGTAAACCGAAAAGATCAGGTTTTTCATTCAGTTTTTTTCAACGGTTAACAACCTGAATAAAAAACCGCGATTAATCAAAAACCCGATTTTTTGGAAACGGTGCCCATCTTTAGCATAAACCGTGTCGGAAACAACAACAACTACCAAAAAGATAATATGTATATTATAGCAATTTTACTGATAATTTTATTTATTCACACCGAGATTAAAAAATTTACACTAAAATCCAAAAATGTAAGCAACGAATTATTTCGCATCGTAGCTGGTTGTCTAAAGTAGCTTTTAATAGCATAGTGGTTTTAATTTTAATTACATAGCTTCCTGATTGGTTGAAGGTATCGTCGTGATTGGTTAAATTTATCACAGGTTTCAACCAATCAACAGTGATCACTGATCTTAGAAACAGCCTAAAAGTAGGCAACGGATCATGGCTTGAAATGGGTGCACCTTTTCCACCACAGGGTGGAGTATCTAAATAAGAACATTAAAGTATTTATTTTTATACCCGAGCGCACTGTGTGCACAAGGGTATATTAACTTTGTTCACATAACTCTTGTTTGTAACAGTCCAAAGAAATCGAGATTGATATAGACATAATATATACCAAAATGCTCGGAATGAAAAGAAAAATCGATTAAGCCATGTCTGTCCGTTCGTCCGTCCGTCTGTTTTTAAAGCCCACTGAATTTTATTACAACAAAGTGCAAATTTCAAGTCGCTAAAAAATCTCGGTGATTTTTGATAATTTTTTTTGCTGACCGTGTAGAGCATTTTCTTCCATGTAATGAATTTTTTTGTATGGAAGAAAATGCCCAACACCGTCAGCAAAAAAAAGTATCAAAAATCAAAGGAATCAGCGAATTGAAATTTTCACTTTATTACACTAAAACTCAATGGGCTTTAAAACTGCATACTCGAATTTTTTGTTGAAAATCTAATTAAAAAGTAGTAAATTTTGATGAAAATTTTATGAATTTCCCTTATTTTTCTTCAAAGTTTGAAGTTTTGATTTACATGGTTTTAGTTGTAGAATGTGCTATATTTTTATAAAAATTTACCATGAAAACCCTTTTGAATATCGCAAAAAAAGCCATGCAAAATACTTCTGTGAGTCACTGTACATACTTACGTATGTGTGTATATACGTTTGAATGTAATTAAAAGCGGTAAACAAAAAAACTAACTCATCATACATATGGGTAATTCTAGAAAATGGTCAACCAGAAGTGAAAAAAAATATTTGTTGCTATCGTAAAGTTATGGTGGCAAATAGTTTCCTTTGTACCTTTTTTATTCGAATTGAGTTGATTTTCTCTTTTTGTTTATTTAAACGGCTCGAAAATTCATATCTTCTATGTCTGGCTTCTGTTATGCACTGTGGTTTTAATTAACTCCGTTATGTCCATATACTAAAGTTCTGCCTCTACCTTTTTCTCTATTACTGAGAGCTCTCTTCACTCTACGATCTGGTATTATGACAATACAAAGAGCACAACCGTATAACTGTAAATCATGGATTTAGTTTAAGCGTTCAGTATATAACGTCCGTAATGAAAAATAACGTTTATTTTGTGCAAAATGAATGTGGTGGGATCAAAGAACACAGCGTGATCATTTCTACTCTTACTCAGGAAAGCAAAACAGTATAACAATTTTAATTTCTTAATTTTCGTACGTCCGAACAGTATGTTCTGATATTACTTATTTTATTGAAATAGTGTAGCATCTTTTTATTTGCATAGACGTAACTTAAGAAATGGAAAGCATAAGCAAAATATGGGGTAATGTAAAAAATATGAATAAGTGATATTGTTTTAATAATTCCCATTGCTTACTTAGAAGTGGCAATGACATCGAAGTCAAAATCAATAAAAATAAATATTTGAAAAGAAAATTTGCATTGTCTGTTCAACTTATGTTTTTATTAAATAAAATCGTATATATTTCTTCAATTTTTACTTATAAATTCTACTGAGGGGAAATATCTGTAACGTCCGTCACGTAACGTCCGAACAAATAAGATTGTGAACTGCGATATTTATAGCTAGTATTTCAAAACTAAACAACTCTTTTTAAAAGCTTCATTATTTTGCTACATCCTTTTATTTTCAACTTTTGTTCCAAAATTGATAAATTAGCTAACATAACCAAAAATTGTCATGAATCTCAAAGCCACTTCCTTTTCCCGTAACGTCCGAACTTGGAGGCGGATGGATATGGAATTTCCTCAAATTTAATGCGATCTTATAGAAGCCTCTCTTGCCTCATTCGTTACTTGGACCAAAAATAGCGGTCTTGAGGTTAACCCAGCTAAAACTGAGTTAGTCCTTTTCACCAGGCGGTACAAAGTACCGGCTCTTACACCCCCCAAACTCGATGGCTCAAGTCTGGAATTAAAACGTACTGCCAAGTATCTTGGAGTAACTCTTGACAGCAAACTGCTCTGGAACGACAACACAATAGAACGCATCAAGAAAGCCACCACAGCGCTCTTCACCTGTAAAAAGGCGATCGGTGTATCGTGGGGCTTCTCACCGAAGATAGTTCACTGGATCTATACTGCCATTGTTCGCCCGATTCTGCTTTACGGAGCACTAGAATGGTGGCCTACTCTTGATAACACAACAGCTCTCAAGCAACTTCAAATGGTACAAAGGAGTGCGCAGCTATGCATAAGTGGGGCTCTTTTCTCCTCCCCGAGTGAAGCTCTTAACACGGTCTTACATCTGCCCCCGCTTGATATAGTAGCTCGAGAAACAGCCACTATTGCAGCCTTAAGACTTAGGGAGGCAAGCGCCTGGACTCATGGTCCATCAGGCCATTCGAAAATCCTAGGGACAAGGGCGCCCATACCGAAACCTGCAGGTACTGACTACTGCAAACCATCAAATACCTTCACCAAAAACTATATGATTACCATACCAACCAGAAAGGACTGGGACACTAGGCCTCGCCATATACGCAACGCTATAAACATTTATACTGACGGCTCCAAACTCGACGGAAAGGTCGGGGAGGAGTCTTCTCCCCGGACCTGGAACTAGAAACATATTTTCGGCTTCCCAACCACTCCAGTGTATACTAGGCAGAGGTGCTGGCTATCCAGGAGGCCAGTCGACACCTAGAAAGAATACCCAATGAGAAAAGACAGGTCTTTATCTTCTCTGAAAGTCAAGCAGCCCTGAAAGCTCTACACTCATGCGTAGACAACGCAAAGTCTCTCACTGAATGCCGCAGATCTCTAAACGAGATGGCCCAGCATTATAGAATACAACTCATATGGGTGCCTCGACACCGATATATTGAGGGCAACTGCAAAGCTGACGAACTGGCGAGCAATGGTACGACCGCCCCCATCATTCCGGGGAAGGACACGGTAGGTATACCAATGGCCACTTTCAAACTACATGCAAGGAACAGCACCATACAAGCAGCAAACGAACGCTGGAGAAACCTCTCCTTCTGTGGAACGGCTAGGCTTACATGGCCTTCCTACTATAAAAAACGCACATCTTCACTCTTAGGATTAAAACGTACCGAGGTATCTATTCTCACAAGAATCTTACAGGTCACTGCCTAATCGGCACACATGCCTCGAGATTGGGAGTGAACGCGCCAGACTACTGTCGCAGCTGCAGATGCGAAGAAGAGGAAGAGAGTGTACAGCACCTTACACGCGAGTGCCCGGCTCTTAGCAGAAGACGGTTACAGACGCTCGGAAAGCCCTCTCTACAGGGCCTTGCAGAGATATCGGAAATAAACATCAGATCACTATCGAAATTCACCAAGTTAACGAATTGGTTTTATCCCGAGTAAGCGCCGCAACATCATAGGGGAGCAAGATTGCATATGGTATCGCAATGGGCCTTTCTTGGCCTAAGTGTAAGGGGGAGTCGCTCTCTCTCTAGCCATTTCAACCTAACCTAACCTAACGTCCGAACTTAGTATTAAAACAAAAATTGTCTATGAGATTAATTTCTTTGTATGTATAAAGTATCACTTAAAAGCTTCTAAATCGAGCGTTTGATTGTTCAATATGTGTGCATTAATTGAAATAAATGGCCTGAACAAGCGTCCGAACGTAACGTCCGAACGCCAGGACTTGCCCATATGTAGATACGTGTGTATTATAGGTACATACATACATACATATACAAAATCTATACACATCTCACTATGCAAATGCCCAAGATCTAATACATACATACCCTGAAGTGCGCAAGTGTCCCCTTGAAGTAAAGTTTCTAATTCAGTGATAGTATTTAAGGGAACAAGGTTTGGACTGGTTGCTTTGTAATGCGATGTGTGACACTGGATACTTAAAAACTTCCGAATTCTGCTGGCAGCCGAAGTGTTAGGAACTCAAATCTAACTACCATTCGTTTATCTCTGCAAGCATCAACGTGCACGCACAATGTATTGCGTTGTTGTTGTTTAAGTCAGTGCACGGGATTATCTCTTAACTATATATGTATGTATGTATGTACATCGGATGGGGCAACAGTCCACAGCTAATCACACCTCCATTTTAATGTAGAAGCCGTTATTCGGAGATTGAGTGGGTACTAGTGTTGTGGAAACTTGAACTATTTTTGGGCTAGAGAAATTTCCTGTAGGGACATACATCCAAACACTTACTGTTCACTGTTCATGCAAAGCAACATTAACAGGGAATTAGCAACAGATTATGATGCTAAGCTTTGCGAAAAGTTGAATATTTGCAAACACACACTTAATGGCTTTACACCTACGAAACCACTCAAATCTTCTGAACCAACATATGTTTGTTACGTATGAGCACAAGTAAACATATATCGAGCCCTAACCGCAATTTTGGTGTAACCAACAAAATTATCAATTTTAGTTTTTTCACGTAGATCCATAATTTTTCCTCATTCAAACCATCTCACAAAATATCATAACCGAAAAAAGTTCCGCTACAAAGTTATAGCAAAAACAATTACAGCGTAAGTGAATTTTTGCACTCTGTTTACATTTTTCATGACTGCAAAGTGCTACTTACATCAAAAGTGCTTCTTTGCGCTATCTTGCGTATAGTTATATAAACTATTAATTTCGAGATAATTGTTTATTAATTTGGTTTTTTTGCGAAACGAGGTGATAATTGTTGCATATATTGCATAAATTGCATATGGAGCATAATCATATTCAAGAAAAAGTAGGCTCTGAATTAGCACATGGTTTGTCAATAATATATGGATTAAGTGTATCATGTATCGTTAAAAACGAACTCCAAAGTTAGAGTTACGAAAAGATGTTACAAAGGCTAGCAATAAACCTGACAAACGTAATGGTATTTCATTTTTCGTGTTTATAATACGCATTTATGTCATGATTTTGTGCATTACTTGTGAAAATGCAAATTATGAAAAACAAAAGAACGGAAAATCGGGATATCAAAGAATGAATAATTATTTAGAACGTTGATAGACCATATGAGTGTGATAATGTGAAATTTTATTGTAGGTAAACCTTGAACAAAATGACTATTTTATAGCTTTGAGTTTTTGTTTAATTTTTATTTATCTACATATGTATAATGCATCTATTTTGTTAAGCTCAGTTAGTATAGACTTAACTTAATTTAACTTAAAGTATGTTTACATATATAGAGATTATCCTCATTTTCGAGCTTAACTCCCTAATCTGTAATTAAAAAAGAGATTAGCCATACAAAATTCCTCCCTCATAAATCTGTAATTATAAAATAATCTCAGATTATACCGATAACTTTTCGGTGTCCACCCTAGTTTTATCGATTATTTTAGCGAAGAAGAGGAGAAATGTCAAATGCGAAAGTTAACAAAAATGGACGCTAGCAGGAAAAATAGGTTTCTAAACGTATTTATAATAAAATAAAAAGCTAAAATATGTTTAAAGTGCTTCATTTAGCAGAAAAAAAGATCACAGTGTCACAGAGAAGAAATTGAACTTTTCCTTGAGTTGTGAAAAAAACAAGCACAACAAATTTGACATCTA
>JAPVRG010296181.1:0-10344 GCA_029783565.1 Rhagoletis cerasi
CGAGCATACCCTTTCAATGTGTTCAGCTGTCATGTGGACGACCTGAATTATAACAGCAAAGGACTTGAAACGTATGTAAGTGCAAAGTTTCAACCCAGTCACTTCGGCAGAAGAGGATGAATATGAATTTCCAGAACTGGGTATAGACGGCGGATACCACAACGAAAGTATATAAGCATCGTTCATTGCCGGCCAACAATTTGTCGAAATGTCAAGCAGTTAAAAAGAAAAACAGCAGAAATGACTAATTTTCTCAAAACAATCCACTAATTTCTCATCTCGCCTGCCATTAATGCCAGCAGCGACAAGTTGCACGCGGCTGCCAAGCACACCAACTTGCAACAACTAATCAGCAGTCAGCTGCCAGCTGCCACATTTCATTGCTGAATTGGCCGAATATTTTGTTCAGCATTCTTGTTGTGTGCATTTGTCAGTGCAGGCAGGCAGGCCAGTGCCACTGCCACTAACAACCAAGTCAAACCGCATAAAACCCGCTTGCAGCTGCATTAACTTTTGAGATTTGTTTCTAATGCCACATTGTTTTGTTGTTGCACCTGCAAACGTTCGCACTATCTGCAGCAAAGTATCTACATTTCTTATCCACATTTTGCATCGCGGCTCGTATGTTGCAGGAGTTGAATTTATGGCACTGTTTTGTTGCGCGACTGACAGCCGTTTTGCCATTGAGCCACTGCCATTGGCAACGACACTCCAGAGTTTCCCACATTTTCACCACAACCTCTGCGGTGGGCGACTTTTGCAAGCGGAGCTCAATTAATTTTTTCCACAGCAGCTGAAACAATAGAATGTTAAAAGAGTAGGCGGGGGGAAGTGCAAGAGAGTATAGAAATCAATTGTATTGTAGAAAATGTTGGCAGCGCAAGAAAATGAGGAAATCATAAAAAAATTCAGCCAAATGTTAGAAAGTAATGCCAGCTGCCTCGTTGGCTGGCTTGTCAAGTTCGGCTTGCGTCCTAAGATCGGCTTTTTTATCTGGGCTTGGGGTCTAAGCCCGGCTTGATTTCTAAGCTAGGCTTGATTTTTAAACTCGGCTTTATTTACAAGCTTGGGTATATTTCCAAGCTCAACTTGGCTGGGCTTGAACCGGCATGGCTTGAGTTGGCTTGACTTGGCTTGGCTTGTCTGCAATGGAATTGCTGTTGAAGCTGTTGAACGCAGTCTGGGCATTTCTGCTCATTTTCTTTGTTGGTTGATTTTTTTCCTTTTTCTTTTTAATGCGCCAGCAATTTGCGAGCGTTTACAATGAATTACTAACATTTCACCTTGAATTATGCGAGTGGCGAACAATTTTTCTATGCATTCATTTCTGCACGACTTCGTACAACAAAAACAAAATCGCCAGTAAGCGGAGCAACACCCGATTGCCTTGCTGCATACTTTTGTGATTTCTTGCATTTTTGCTCTAACATTTTCCTCACTAATTTGTTTCTTCAGACTTCACTTCACTCGCTGCCCCCTTGTGGTGCCTTGGTGCGACGCGTCTCATTCATTCAGTGCCGCAGCTTTGCATTGTTTTTTCTCTTTTGCTGGTCTGCGATTGCTGCGGCTCTCAAACACTTGTTGCTATCAATTTTTTGTTATTACTCGATTGTTTCTATTGAAGTTGATGTTGTTGTTGTTGCGAATGATATTTAATTAAATAATATGTTGTACGCAAATCGGTGTTAATTAAAAATGTTTTATGTGTACGCGATTTTTGTGAAGATTACGCTAATGAATAACCAACAGGCTGACTGGCTGGCAGCGAAGGCGGCGGCGACGGCGACATCGGCGATAACAGCGGAGAGAAAAGCGAGGTTTTATAGATGCCCAGAATTGTTAGAGTAGGAATTAAGCTTTATTGCGGCCCCGAAGCTTATTGCGGCATTAAAATTAGAAATCAATGTAAATATTTATTAAATTTGATTTACTGTTATTAGAAATGGATTGTTAACAGCTTTTGTGTGGGCGTAAATTGTTGTGCAGAAGTTGTTATGGAAAATAGAAAAAAGATTATTTGGTGGCAGAAAATGTATTGGAGAATAAATCGCTTGATTTTAAATACCTACAAACAGCAGTTAAAAATACTAAATAAAAAGAAATTCAAAAAAGTTAATTTTATATAAAAGTTTAAAATAACGCTTTTAAAATTAGAACAAAAATTTAAAAAAAAGGAATACAGTTTAAGCTATTAAATTTGGGTTTCACACAAATTACTAAACTCAAAAAATTTTTCAAAAATTTATTTTTAATAAAACTAGCAATTAATAACAAAAATATATTTTTCAATAAAAATAAATTAAGTTTGGTGGGCTTAAATTTAAGAAATACATAAATATTAATTGGTCAATAAATTTTAAATTACCACTTTTTTCCAGCGCAAGAAAAAATTTAAATACGGAAAAATTTGGTTATAATCTTTATTAAAACAATTCAATATCTTTGCTAAAAGAAAATTAAATTTTTTTTACAAAATAGGTATCTAATTAAAATTTCTTGAACTACCATATTTTCTCAATACAAGTGACATTTTTTGTGTTGGGAAATCAAACGGAAGCTGCGGAAAAGCTTAAAAAATAAACAATTAAATTTTTTTGATTGTAGTAAATTTTTTAAAATTAAAAGGAAATTTTGAAAATCACTTGTAATTTCGGTAGAAAAGCAAATAAAGCCGATTTCACGAACATTTTTTATGGAACATTTTATTTCGATTTCTATTTAATTTTCAACTCAACTTTTTCTTATTCGCCAAAAGTTATACAAACAAAAAAATCATAAAAAATGTTTAATTTAAATTACTTTTGTAGAGCCTTTATTGAAAATAAATAATTTTTAAGGAAAAAATCAGCCGAAAAATTCATGTGGCGCAAAGAAAAATGTAAACAGTAAACAAGTAATTTTTAAGCAAAAAAAAGAAACATTTGACTTAAGTTTTCATATAAAAATTTAGGATAATCGTTAATTTCTTTATGATCCAATGATCGGAATTAAGCCAAATTAGTATGGAACGACCGTTGAGATACCACATTTCCGACAAAAAAAGAATTATTGAAAATGGTTCACGTGGTCAAAAATTATTCGGTAACATACATATGTATATAAAAAACATGTTCCGAGGAATTGCTAACCTCCTCCCTTTTTTGAAGTCGGTTAAAAAATATTAAATTTTGAAGGACTTAAAAAAATCAAATTTTTTCATAAAATTTATCTCTTTACACAATTTTTCTTTATTAAAAATATTTAGTAGTTAGTCTATGTTTTTTTCTTGATAAAAAAAAACAATAAAAATAAAAAAAAAGTTTTGGAAGAAGGAAATTTTAGTCTAAATTCTTGTTCGTTCTAAATTTCGTTTGTTAAGGGAATAATAAAGAAAAATCCTCTATCCTTAATCAATAATTTTTCCGATAAAGAAGTTTTTCAGATAAATTTTTAAATTGCAAAAAAAATCAAATTAAAGTATTAAAATTATTAAGGGCCGTTTTCTCAAGTAACTATTAAAATTTGTCTGCCCTTTAAACACTACAATTTTGTTTTCAAAAAATGTGTGTGAAGGGCAGATAAAATCTAAAAGTTACTAAACTATATTTTCTGGTGTTGGAAAAAGTAAAAAAAACTTTTTTTATTAAGACTTTATTTTTGAAACAGTTTTTTTTCAAATAAGCTTATAAGTTAAATGGAATTAGTTTTAAAAATATGTTAGTAACAAAATATTTCATGGACTAAAATATGAAAAAAAAAATTAAATAAAAAATGTTTAAATATGTAAGTATGCATAAAATATTCATAAATGGAATATAAATTCACGTATTTACACAAAATTAAAAAAAAAATAAACTTTTTAAAAAATTACTGAACTATTTTATAAACAAGCTTATAACATAAAAAGTACTTGAACAAATAACGGAGTGTTAAAAAAAATAACAAAAAAATCTGTCACCAGTTAAAAAATTAAAAAGTATTAAAACTCTGTACTTATTTAATTAAAAACAAAAAAAAAAACAAAACCTTTAATAAATTTATTCCTTCAAAAAATTAACAGTTTTCTAAATTTTTTTAAATAAAACTAGGTACGAAAAAAAAATTCAATGCTAAAATTAAAGAAATATTTTTTTTTTAATTTAAAATTTTAGCTGACAATATTCTCAAGCTAAATTACAAAATTTTAAAAACTCTCAAAATAAATCTGAGAACTTGCAAACAATCAGTTGCACCACTTTCCCTGCAAAAAGAAAATTTCCACGCCTCACAAAACTCAACTTGCCACATTCCTTTGCCACATGAACTGTATCGCCTGCAATCGCCAAGTGGCATTTAATTGTGTCAGTCGCAGTGGCAGGTGAGCGGCGCATTTCCTAACAAACGGCAACTATGTAGAAATAGCAACTTTCCGAGTCAGGCCGCGGCCGGCCGCAAGCAATAAAGTTGTCCAAGGCTATCTGTGTTGTGACCGCGACAGTTTTGCAGCTGCAGCTGGCAATTTACGTCTGTGGCATGTCACTGATCAAATGCGCAACAGCCGGGCGACCCATTCGCCAAACCACCGCCATCAATCGACGGAAGTTGCGCTCAATTCGCCAGCCGCCCAGGTCGCCGCAATTAAGACGGCTTTGGTGTGTGGCTTGTCTGGCTGTCTGGCACAATTTCCTGCGCGCTGGACACAAATCTAATGCAACGGTGCGCTATTAAGTGATCGCTTTCGGCATTCGGCATGTTGCATGTGTGGCAAGTTGCACTGCACCGCAGTTGGACTTAGCTGTGAAGAGGAAGGGCGAAGGGGCCATGTGTAGGAAATCCAATTTCGATCCGCTTTAAATTGTGGCAACGCGGCAAAAGTAGGCAAATGGGGCGACAACGATTGTGGGACGGTTAGTGAGTGTCGCAGCGTGGTTGCTATATGCCAAGCGTGTTCGCTTTGTGTGTCGCTATCGACGCAATGCCCCAATTTGTGCTGAGAAAGTTGTGCTTGCAAAATGCTGAACATTGATTGCAACACCGGACGTTGGCTTTGGCTGGCGGCACAATTTTCCTGAGAAATTGTAAGGTGTTGCTGTTGAAGAAAGCGTAATGGAAACAGGTTTTTTAGAAGTTTTCTAGAAATACATATGTACGTACATAAATTGAGCTCCTTTCATGAATTTATATGGATTGTGTGATTGTGATTGTGGCAAATTCAATCCGAAGCTTTTTATATCCCCATTATGTTATTCATTATTAACCTTTCACTTTTCTCTTATTTTTCAGCCTGGGACATTGGCAATTCGGTGCAAGAGGCCTTCGTTATCGCTGTCGAGGAGCATGCGCGTGAGCGACTGAAACGTTTGGCGGCGCTGAATCGGGTAACGCCGGTGGATATAACGGAGGTATCGAAAACGGTGAGTAAGCAAGAATTAACCTTCAATAAATTACTGATACATAATGCGCGCTGAAAGTATGCAATACTAATTACTTGAGTGGCTTGCAATTCTCAACCGGCATATGAAAGAATTACTTCGTTATGCCTCGGAGTTTTTTGCGTTGTACTCTATACACTTAAGACCTAGGCTTCTGCGGAGTATTGGAAATGAAGGTTTAACAATTTTTGTATGAACATAGATGGGGAGTGGTAGCAGAGAAAGCGGGATGCTCTGCGATGGAAATACCAGGTGGAGAGGGACTTGGCTGCACTTGGCATTTTCAATTGGAAGAGAAACGACTGGCGTGTTATTGAACTCGTCGAAAATCATTTAGGCGGTTAAAGCGCCACAAATGAAAAAGGAGACAGGGAGTGGTAGACTAAAGTCAGCAGTCTCGTTGATGCCGTAGCGTGAACAGTGCAGCAAAAGTCACAATTATTCGATAAAAAAACAACGCTTCCAAAAATTTGCGAATTCAAATACTTTAATTAAAACATAAATTTTACAAGTTGTTTTAAAACTATGAACAAAAGGGATACACTCACATGTTTGCCAAAGGACATGCCTTGTCTTCCTTCCGGCTGTTTAGCGTAGCTCGGAGTAGCGGCTGCCCGCGTAATCCTTAGATACATCTCAAGCTCGTTTAGAAAATTGCATGTGGCGCAAAGAAAAGTGTAAACAGAAAAAAAGTTGTTGAACTTTTATGTTTTCATTACATGCACACTCACGCGCTTGCTGAGCTATTAAGAGGGCACTCACTAGCGTGTCCATGCCCATCAAGTAACGGACCGACTTCACAGCTCGCTTTAGCTGAAGGGGATTGAATCGTTTATACTAGGGGGTATCCTTTGGCTCATTTAACTGACTGACTGAGCTGAATCTGAATCTACCCAAATGCTCTCATATCGCTACTGCCACGTATGCTCTGGATTGTTTGGACCCTCTGACTCCCACCTCCGTTGCGAGTGTAAACACCACATTATGCGTCAGTGAACGAGTACTTACTTCAAAGTCAACTGCGGGGAACAACAATAAGGCTAGGAAAATTGTAAGAACAAAGGAAGGAAAGACTCACAGCAAACAGTAAATTGCTAGAACAACACTTCTCTCCTTGGCCAAAAACCAACTTTTTACGAGCTTAAATTTTATAAAAATCCACAAAACACGCACGCCAAACTCACACGCAGGAGAGTGATAAGCGCCAAGCAGAGGAAAGTTGTGAGCGGCGCGGAGCTGCGATGTCTGTCGGTCTTCAGGATATAAGGCAGTGGGGGCGAACCGCTTCCAGTGCTTTGGCGTTGAGTGCTGCGGTTCGATTTGCAGTTGCCGTTGTGTACGCGCGCTGCCGGAGCAGGAAGGAAGGAGTGGCGACAACGAATGGAGTGGCGGAAAAACTTTATTTTTATGCTTTCTAGTAGCTGTTAGATACATGCGTACGCTGCAAGAACAGTAACAACAATGAGTTGTACTAAAGAGTGTAACAAAAACAACTATTAGGGTGATATAGGAGTCATGGCAGCCACGCGGAAGGCCGAAGAACGAATTATGCGGAATTTAGTTGGCTGGAAAAAATTTATTATCGCATCATTTGGAGAAGCGGATATTGGCAGCAACAGCAACAAAGGAGAACAGAAGAACACACGACAACAAGAAATTAGAATTAAAAGAACATAAGGTCCGATTAGCTTCACTGCGCTGGCGCTCTCGAAAAATATACATATGTATTTTGAAATCCTGCAATGGGACTTCAGAAATCGCTGCGCTGATTTTCGTTTGCAAAATTTTCTAAATGAATAACAGGCCTACCTTAAAAATACGCAACGTTCACAGAGGAATAGCGTCCTTGCCTTCATGCACCCGATTTCATATTTTGCCTCAAAAGCTTTCGTTTTGAAAGGCTGTGATGCCTAAAACTATGCAATACCTAATTACCTGGCCTACACACGGGCAGAATTGCCTAATAACAAACTGTTTCATGTTACATATTTTTTGGCCACTGCCCCTAAAAATATGCAACGTGAATGCCTGAAATTTACAATATAGCTCGGCTAGCTCTAGCGCAATAAGATCAGTCAATGATCGCCTGGAGCCGTTGCATATTTTTAGGGACTCCTGTAATCCATTCAGGTAATTTTTGGAGTGAAATTTCAGCTTTGCAAATTTTTTGAATCCCACTGCTGATTTTTGCGAAAATTACGAGATGTCACAAGCCACTGGCTAAATTGTGGGGACAGAGCTGACTTGAGTCAATAGACCGTTTTTGTCACTGCTTTAAATTAATTTCTTCGCTGAGATGAGTGCCGAAGTTGTTTTGAGAATTAAAAAAAATTACGTACACATCTCACCTATGCCCTCGCCGCTAGCAACCTCTGTATCCAAAAATCCTCGGCTTTCTGACCTCATTTCCTTGTTTTCCTCCACCATCGTGGGTTGCTGTTAACCGGTCATCTATGAATATCTACCAGCGCACATACTGAGTTGACCTTGCATAGTTTTCAAATTTTACACAACCCTAGACTGATGTAACAGTAAGTTACAGTAGTTCTCATTGCCTTTTGACTCTATGTAGTACTACTAAATTGACGGAGCAAATCAATTTGAAATTCCAAATAATTCGCTACAACTGATGCGGGAACAACAGTCGCTCGAGGCAATGCGGAACACAACAAAAAACTAACAAAAGTAAAAAAGTCCACTCACAAGCAAAAACAAAAAGCCTAGCAGAGTTGAGTCAGTTAGTCAGCCAATGGAGCAGCAATTAAACAAAGAACACTTGCGGTAACAGTTGGCGGACGGCACCAGAGCGTTGAGAATGGAATATGACTCAGACAAAAGCTAGGCAGTCAGAAGTTGCCACGCTGCTAATGGCTGGTAGGCAGACTGACTAACCGACCGACTGACTATCGTTGTTTGAAGGCGATGGCTGGTTGACTGCTGGGTTGGTTGTCGTATTGTTTGCCGTTAGTTGCTAAATATGCGGACAATCGACTATTGGTTGTTATTATTGATGTGGCATAGATGGCAACAGACATTTGTGCATAAAAAATTCATGGAGCTTACGAAGCGGCTGCTGCGAACAACAGCGAAAGTGATACGTGCAAACAAAAG
The DNA here is from genome assembly GCA_029783565.1 of Rhagoletis cerasi. Lineage (NCBI taxonomy): Eukaryota > Metazoa > Arthropoda > Insecta > Diptera > Tephritidae > Rhagoletis > Rhagoletis cerasi. The sequence continues at coordinate 8,502 of JAPVRG010296181.1, forward strand.
TGCGTGCTGGCCCTGTAGGAAATGGAAATTGGTTGAAAGAGTTGCTGTAGGAATATTCGGATGCGATACACATGCGTTCTTCTTTTAGAGTCCCTTTTGATATAAAGAATGCAAGAGCAAATAATCATATCAAGAAAAAACACTTGCAGACTAATTTCTAGGAGGCTGGGATATTTCGGAATTTAAAGTCTGAGCGGTTTGAAGAAAACAACCACAGAGGCTCCAGTGGAATAGCAGAACAAAGTGTCACTCGAAGAATTATTTAAATAAATCCAAACTTTAGCTGAGCTACCAACGCGGTTCTATAAGTCTAGAAGAGAAGCTGTTTCGACGTAGTCGATTCAGAGGGTAAAGAAAACTGACTGAGCTGCTTTATGTGTATATATGATAATTTCTGAGTATTGTAAAGACGTTCTTAAAAAATTGCAAATATATTTATTACAGGGACCGCAAGTAATCGTTAAATATCATGATTTTTATTTTTCGATCAAAAAATAATCGTTATTTTGTGATTTTTACTTTTTCGATTAAAAAATAATCGTTATTTTATGATTTTTATTTTTTCGATCAAAAAATAATCGTTGTTTTGGATTTTAATTTTTTTTATCATTTTAAGCCGTTATAACGGATACTGCTTTTTTATGAATGCTTTAAATCTTTTATGATCGAAAAAATAAGTCAAAAAACAACGATTAAATTTGATCGAAAAAATAAAAATCAGGAATAACGATTATTTTTTAATCGAAAAAATAAAAATCATAAAATAACGATAAAATTTGATCGAAAATTTTAACCAAAATTTTTTCCTAATCTTTTTTAATTTTCATAAAATGGTTTCATATTTATGTGTTTTTTTCAAATATTTCATAATATTTGAGAATATTTTTTAATTGTTTTTTTTTTTTAATTTGTCCGAATATTTGCTAAACTATCAAAGTTTTTCTATTTTTTCATACTTCAATATTTTTTTTTTTAAATTACTTGGGATTTTTTTCCGTTGTAATTGGTTCATATTTGTTTTTAAAAACTTTCCATTATTATTCACATAGGGCAATTGCTTTTATGATTTTTTGTAAATATTTCATAATTTTTCAGGATATTTTTTAACTGTTTTTTTTTAATTTGTGCGAATTTTTGCTAATTTGTTAGTTTTTCTATTTTTTCATACTTCAAGGTTTTTTTTAAATTACTTGTGAAATATATATATTTTTTTAAATGTTTCATAATTTTTGAGGATATTTTTAAATTCTTTTTTTTTTTTAATTGTCCGAATTTTCCCTAATTTGTTAGTTTTTATATTTTTTCGTGCTTACATTTTTTTTTTCAAAATTACTTGTAAAATTTTTTTTCGTTTCAATTGGCTCATGTTTATTTTTAAAAGCTTTCCTGATTTTCCCAAATTTCATATTTTATTTGTATGCTGTTGTATTTTCCCCAGGATATTTCGAATTTTTGCGTTTCTTCTGTGATCTACTTTTTTAAATATGTTTTTTTTTACATTTACTTAAATCTTTTTTTGTTATGGGCGCCTGATTGCACGTAGCTTACTTTCCATGAGCAATGTTCTTAAAATTTCCCAGTTATAAGCGCGTTATTCTTTCGCGCGTTAAATTTTTTCCTACAGGGTGTTAAGAAAGCACTTTTATGCATACATATGTTACCATGGTGACCACATACTCACTTACGCCCGCCACCATCGTGCATACTTACAAGTGAAATAAGAATCAGCTGCTTTCCAGAAACGCCTCACAGCTGAGATCACCTGATTTCAATTACTACAGGGTTACAGTCAATATCTTTAAAAAACTTTATACTTACTCTGATGAAAACAACAAAAAAAGTT
>JAPVRG010296189.1:3417-13978 GCA_029783565.1 Rhagoletis cerasi
AAAAAAAAGAATGAAAACAAGTGAATTTTTTATGTAATTTTTAAGAGGGGCACAATTAATTATGTCATAACTTTAGAAGCACACCATATTCTGATTTGAAATTTAATGGGCATTTAGCATTTATGTACATACATATGTGTACACTTCATAAGTAGTAGGTAAGAAAACGCAAGTAACTCAAAGTCTGTAACTCCACATTTCACAATTTTCAAAATGTTTGGTTTATCGCGTATAGTTTTTGAAGCATTTAATTTTAAGAACTTTTTAAATATGTATTGTACTCAACAAACAATTGCGAATAATTTTATACCTTAGCAAGAGGTGTGCTTTCAGAATAAACCAACTTTTAAAGATAAAATATTCTGCGATCTTGAGCGTAATTTTTATTCCAAAAACATTTTAATTGAAGGCACATTTCGAAAATACGTCAAAACGATCTAAATCTTTCTATAACTACTAGTCCGCATAACATTACATATACCTGTAAAATACTTAAAAAAAATTCAATAGAAGTGTGTACAAACGCTGATTTTGTAATTTGCGTCATTTTGCGACAATAATGTTTTTTGAAATTTTGTTTTTCTAAATGACTTTATTCGGCTGAGTTGTCAATTATTGTAACCAATTTAGTTTAACCTAATTAAAAATGTTTAAAATAAAGAAGAAACTATGTCTTCAGGTAATTTAATATTCTTTTTTAAAGTTTTAGAAAATATGTGTTTTTTCTTCACCTAAAGTGTTTACTATAAGCGGTTTTTGGTCGTAGCTTCAGTAGATTTAAAATTGCTCAAACGAATGAAATGCACAGCGTAATTTGAACACATAACTTTTTTGTTTTCTGTTTAGATTCTGGATATAACCTTCGTTTTTACAGATTGGTTTTTGTTTGCGAACTGTTGCGACTTTTGCAAAATTTCCGGTTTCTAAAATTTGATACCTATATTTTTCTTTAAAATAGGAACCTTTTTTTTGCAAACGAGTATGAAGCTTTGAACTCGCACAAAAATGTACAAATGTTATCATATGTATGTATATTCATTAAATACCACTTACTAAGTCTGGCCGCAAATTTAGTTAAAGTTACAAAGCGATCGAATACTTCTTTTAATAAAATATGGCCAAGAAATTTGATGGACCTCTATATTAAATATTTTATACAACTGTTTATATAATTTGCAAACACAAACCAACGAAAGCATGAAAGTGTGCCAGAAAATTACATCTTCCCACTTCCTCGTCGAAGCTTTGTATATGGGGTAAACACCCAATTTTAGAGTACTTCCAAAGATTTTCAAAGGATCTTCCAAGGCGTTTGATATTGGAGGGAATATAATTTAGTACTGTTCGTTACTCGTATTCGGCGGCTACATTTAACTTTGGAATATTTTTACACATTCCCAATATTTTAAGCTATTAGTACTTTTGAAGAACAACTTTATTTGAAAAAACTAGTTATGCAATGAACTTTTGTGCAATATTTTTGACAAATAGTATTCGACGTAACATATTTTTTTTAGCAATATAAAGAGCACATTCGCAGCCAACGACTTAATCAAGGATCATGCGATTTGTACATTTGTAAATAAATTTACATTTTGGCAGTCATAGAGTGGTGTTGTCCAAAAATTTTTATTGAGATTGAGTTCAGCTTAATAAAAAATTCTAAACAACCCCACTCTGTAACTGACAAAATGTACAAATCTGTAAAAATTTGCAAATAATGTGATCCCTGCTTTGGGGGTACTTGATAATGATGTTACTTTATAATGATGATAAAGATATTCAGTTAACGGCAGGAAAATGAGAAATGTTTAACAAAAATATCTGTTTTCTTAGGAATGCGATAAAGTAGGACTAAGCTAAAGTATACTAAACTATTTTCTTCCTTTTTGCCCGAATTCAAACCTTCCATATTCGTTTGCATTAACAAATATTTCTCATGGTGATTAAAAATTAATGTCTGCAAACTTCGCAAATTAATATTTTACGAACCCCTATTTTTCTTAATTTTTTCAATTTTAACCATCGCTAATTTAAAAAATCTCAACGAAGGTTACCAAATATGTAGTATTTATCTAGAAAAACATTTGTTTTCGAAAAAATTTACACCTCACTTAATGCTATCGTATAAAAATTGTCGCAGCCACCGGTAATTTCAAACAAATTCAAAGTTTGCGATATTTTAGGGGGAGTTGTTTCTGTCCGGTTTCAAAAGATATCGGTGCAGTAGTTTTTTAGATACACATACATACGTATATGATATGAACATCTCGCTCATTTGCGCCCACTCTCCGACGAAAGAGAAGAACGAGGCAATCAAGAATCTCTTCTATGAGCGCTTGGAGTTCCAGGGTGGACAAGGAAGGGATCTTTGATGCCACTGTCGGAAAATTCAGCCTCCACCACGAAACGTCCAATACGGACTGAGGCAGATCGACTTCACCGGGGCCCGAAAAATAGTAGTATGCAGTACTAGGTTCTAGCATAAAAAGATCCACCAAGTTACATGGCTGTCTCCAGATCGAAAAACGAGAAATCAAATCGAGCATGTCATGGTAGACGGCAGGCACGCTTCCAGTGTTTTAGAGGTAGGTACACTCCGAGGGCAAAAAATCGACTCGGAATACTATCTTGTTGCAGCCAAGAAACGTACCCGCCTCTGTGCAGCGAAAGCTATGCGTCTAACAATGCAAGGAAAGCTTAACGTCGAGAAGAAGCAATCACAACAGATAGCCTGTTTTCACATTTCTCGCTCATTAAGCACCGCCGCCGAGGAAGTAGCCGGATTTCAGATAGCCCGAAAGAACAACTGGTACGATGAGGAATGCCCCGAAGCTACAGAGGAACAAGTAAGAGCAGTGCTGTCTTCGGCTATGCCGAAGGCTTCGTACCATGTTCTTGTTTATGAAAAAACATCAGCAAATTTTACTTTAACAGATTACTGCATTTGAAATTAGTTGTTTGTGAGCTAAGCAAAATTTTTATATTCACAGCATACCTAAATAGAGCAGTTACATAAAGTAAAATCCCATATCTCAACAATCAGTTGTATGGAGGCTATAGGTTAAAGTGACCCAATCCTTGTCATTTTCACTATAAGCATTCAGTTAATAATGAGTGAAAATTCTGCGAAACTTCATGTCCCTAGCTGCATAAATGAAGGAATTATAACAAAAAATCTCATATCTGAACAATCAGTTGTATGGGGCTTTAGGTTATAGTGATCCGATCCTTGCAAGACGAACATATGATTTGTGATCACATGGTTGCATTTTAGTCATTGTTTGTTGACTAAAATGCAACCATGTGATCACAAATCATATCTTCGTCTTGCTTGCAAATTCTTGCTGGCAAAAATTTTCCCAGCACGAATTTGCCACTTCCCCTCTAAATGAAATGTCCAAATTGTGCTATCTCCTTGCAATTTTTGGCATATTTTTGCCCAAAAGAACGTGATTTTGTAAAAACTTGTACAAGCTTGTAAAGCATAGCCTTAGTTTTGTGAAACGGTCTAACCTATATCCAATAAATATGTATATTCACGACTCAGCTTAATGAAAGCGTATTTTAAGTTTCACATGCATGCACGTATGTATGTATTTAAATAATTTTTTTTAAGGGCCGGTTTTTCAATGGCTGGTTAACACTATCTGCAGTATAAACATCGTTATCGGCGTTATCGACTCCCTGTTATATTTTATAATGTCGATCACGTTGATAACGATGTTTATCCTGCTGATAGTGTTAACCAGCCATTGAAAAACCGGCCCTAAGAAATTTTATACTAAGAGCTGATCTAAAATTTCCCATAAATATTTTATTTCTTTTCCATGAAGATGAACTCGGCTTGTACTTTCGGCGCTTGGCATCCCTTGGCTGCTGAAAAACTAATGGCACTCGATATGAACTTAGCAGATGACATGTCCGTTTTTCAACATGGAATTTTGCGAATACGTCGCCCAGACAAGTTACTGTGTGGATTTAATTTTCTAGGGTATTGATCGTGCAATAATGTTAATATCTAAAGGAATATTGCTTACCAACAAATTTCTGAATTACAGTGCTTATTTCATTTATTTCGACTCAAGCATTAGTACAATAAGATTAAGATATTTTATAGTACAGCAAGTATAAGAGTAAAGATCATACTTTAATCGTCCTTCAAACTGCGAAACCGCGTAACTGACGTTTGTGTCAAAAATTAGATCTGCTCACCGGAAGCTCTTGGCATCAATCGTTATCCATTCATACCTAAAAATCGATAGTTAGAAGAATTTGTAAATGGATTTGTTTTATAGAGTAGACAGCCGTTGTGAAATAAGACAGTTTTAACTCTCCGCTGTAAAATTTTGGTAACCGCACATACGCGGTTTTTGCATTATCTTGATAAGCGGTTTTGTACTTTAAACGACGATATGTATATCGAAAATTGATATAAGTAAATTATTAAAATGTGTATATAAAAATTTATAAAACAAATTTAACTAAACAAAGATAACACAGATACATTAAACATACACGCACACTAATGTATCTCTGTATGTTAACACGGTTCCCAATTTTTATTTTTATTGTACATAAATAAATGGTTTATAAATTTTTAGAGAGGTAATTATAAAGAGCATTTTTGTATAGCTTTTTTCGATTTCGTACCTAATGGTAGCAGGGATAGAGTTCCAGATGCTTATGGCATTGAATAAGAACAGTCTGGTGAAGTTCTTTAATTTAAATACGGACACAATTAGATCATAAAAACGCCCAGATGTTGAAAAAATCAAATTTTTATAATGGTACTCAATATTGTAAAAAGAAAGATACAGTTTCTGGCTTTTAATAATCAGAAAGATCATATCCTAATAAACTAGACCTCCGAGGAAATATGGTCAGATTTACATATTCAATAGACATAGCGCGTAGCATTGTTAAACAGTGTATCAATTTTATGAGAAGACCTGTAGTGCGATTCCCATTTTTCTTAACGACAATTTTCGTACCGTTAGCTAACGATACCGACAAATTTCGTTAACTGCTATTCTCAAGCATACTTTTAGCGAATTTTGTCGATAGCTTTGACAGTTGTCTAACGAAATTTGTCGCAAGCGTAACTACAAATATTTTGTGGTTGAAAAGGCCAACGATAAAATTGATTTTAGTTTTTATTAAAAAAAATTAGGCAAAATTCATCGGTAAGCAAACTATTATATTAAAAAATTATAAATCCATTTATAAAACAAGACAACTTTCTATAAAGAGACAATGGCGTTCCAGTTTCTTGGATACGATGCGGAAATGGCCCAACAACATTCTTTAGCAAGGAGTTTTGCAGCAGAAAGCGCTCTTCTAAGAGAAGTGGACAGCCCCTTTGATTTGGACGAGGGCCAGCTTAAAAGGTTATACCGACAGACCCCCAATCTTGTTTACCAAATTGTAGACAAAATCGGCAGTCGCCTCGAAAAAAAATATGTATCAGCATTATCCGCTGAAAAGCAGGTAAGAAATCTCAAATCGTTTGCTCATCAAACAAAGGCCAGTGGTGTAAACTTAAAAAGAGAACTCGTCGATTTTCAGGTGCTTGCAGCGCTTCGTTTTTATGCGGCCGGCTGCTACCAACGGCCAGTGGGAGAGCAATGGGGACTCTCATTGAGTCAGTCTTCTAATAGTCGTTCAATCCATGTCATAAATGAAATTATGTTTATGGAAAACGTACGTTACCCGATGACGATAGTTGAACGACAGGTTGCTCGTAATCTTTTTTCAACAGCGCGTGAGCATTTTGATGGCGCTATTGGTGCAATTGATTGCACGCACATAGCAGTTATCGGGCCAAAAGAACATGAGGAGGCATACATAAATCATCACGGCTATCACTCTATAAACGTGCAAATGGCAAGAAATATGTATATATACATATGTGTATAAATATGGTCGATTCTACGGAAAATTAAAACTTTTGCAAAGTTGCCAGTGCACTTTTCAGGCTTATATCTTTGAGACAAAATTATGTGATAAAAAAATTTTTGCGCAGAACGCTGAACCCAACAAATACTTCAACTTCCTGTAGAATTGGTCATATGTATTTTTATTTGCATCTCTGTATGCCCGATTTTTCTCATATAAATTTTTCTATATATAATTATTAGCCCTCAGCTTTTTAAGATACCGGTTTTTTACAGGTGTGTGATCCGAACCTCAAAATTTTAAACGTAAATGCAAGATTTCCCGGTGCACGCCATGATGCGTACATTTGGAATTCCTCCGCTGTTCGGAGAGCCATGAAGCGAGCATATGATCGGGGAGACCATAGCACATTTTTAATAGGTATGGTTCTTTAGAAAATTAACGAAATTTATCTTGATTAATAATATTTTACAGGAGACTGGGGTTACCCATTGGAGCCATGGCTGATGACACCTCTATCAAATCAGAGAGGTTAACCACAATTCCGGTACAATGAGGCTTTATGTAAAGCAAGGAACTGTGTCGAACGACTCTTTGGAGTTTTAAAGGCAACATGGCGATGCCTTTCTAAGCAGCGAGTGCTTATGTACGAGCCAGGCTTCGCTGGTAGAATCGTTACCTCCTGCGCAACACTGCACAACATGCGACTCAACACAGTTGAAAACAGTAGCGATATTCAAAGTGACGAACAATTCTTAGAAGCAAATTTGGAAGAAGATTGAGAAGAATCAGTTCACCCATCAGCTCTCGCCAAGAGAATGCAAGAGCGCCTTATAGCTGCTAAATTTACTTAGTCAAAACATTTCAACTAATAAATAAACATTTACCACATATGTTCTTTTTATATTTTTTATTCATTATTAGCTGCTTCTTTTACAAGAAGTTTAACTGAATATGCTAAATCTTCCAAGGCTTCTGCTACGCGCCCAAAGGCCTGGGCTTGTAAAAGCGTGGCTTCAGCATGCAGTTTTGCCGACTCGGCTTGCTTTTTGGCTGCTTCAGCCTGTATCTACATAAAATAAAAAGACAAAATATAAGGCATAAATTTAGACAAAGCAGTTATATTTAAATTTACCATCATAGCATCTGCCTGCTGCTTTGCTAATTTAGCAAAATTCTCTCGCGTACTTTCCATTGTGGACCTCCGCTTCAAAGTTGAAGTTCGCCTGGACGTCGAAGCATTCTTGCTTCCTGTCGATTGAGTAGCCTCGACGGGAGTGGAAGTTGCTTCTGCTCTTGAGACCACAGTGTATTCAACCAGCACGGATGCGTCACCGTTCTCAAGAGAATTTGCAGATTCTTTAATTATATACATATATGTATGTATGAACATATCGCTCATTTACTTCATAACTCGAAAATAATTCGAGAAAAACGGTTTTAAAGTTTTAAATTTGTTTATACTCCCATAGTAAAAATTAATACATATTTTGTTTTAGAGCTATGAAATTTTGACACAACATAGAAAAGGTAACGGTTATTTTTGTATACTTGACTCGACTTTCTTATGATATTATTGGAGTAAGTGAGCGATATTTACATACATATATGAAATTAAAAGTTTTAATTAAATATAGATATACTATATGTGACCCGGCCTATGAAAAGGTGGCTTATGACTCAAAAAAGAAAGGACTTTCTAGTTTTCACCACGTGAAAGAGCGTCTCAAAAACTATCGAAACCATGTCATGTTTTGGGTCATAAGCCACCTTTTCATAGGCCGGGTCACATATACATATATAATATACAATTGTATGTTTGTAAGTAAATCCAATATATAAATATGCACATGTATATATTTATATATATGAATGTATATATATTTGTGCTTACATCTTCCTCCGGAATACTTTCCATGCATTGGCTGCTCCCTTCCACATATTCTGTGCCAAGCAAGCTCAAAACTTTCTGATCCAAATCAGAAAGCGGAGCTGTTGAGATTGGAGCATTTCCTGTTGCCGCCATTTGCTTCCTGCGTTCTGTTGCCTTGACGGAAGTCCGGCTTTTCAAATCGCGCCAAACCTAGTACAAAAGTGCAGTTATTGTGTTTTGCAGATACCATCTACTATAACTTACCACTTGCCACTGAGCTGCAGATTTTTAGCACCATTTGTGCTATTTAGCAACATTGCTAGCTCTTCCCATTCCCGGGAAGCTTCTTGCCGGCCATGCATCGCGGAAAACTTGCCTTCCGCGAGGCCCTTATTGCCAAGGAAGAAGTCCAGCATCTTATGGTACTGCTCCATAGTAGCTCTGGCGCTTCTGCTTTTTTTCCATGTTTTCGACAACAAAATTCACGAAATAAATTTATATGACAGTAACATGCGCAACAATAATCAAATTTTCTTTTAAATATTGAGTGTCAAACGTCAATATTGCCATATTTATCTTTGCAATTAACGAGAATCATCGTAAACTTCTTTATCGACATGTCTAACGAATTCTGTCGTTAAGTGTGTTTTTGATAATAGCCTATTCGCTACTGCAAGCTACAAACGTCGTTCGTTATCAATAACGATTATCGATCGTTAAGATAATAGGAATCGCGCTACTGGAGTCGAGCTTCCTGTATACCAACTCAGAATACACTGAATACACTACAGCTGTTGGTAGAGTACATTGGAACTATAGGGTTGCATGAGATAACTCATGAATTAACTCGAGTCTAGCGCTGCTGTTATGTTGATACTAGAAACTATTCATCTAAAGCGATAAACTGGTGATAAACGTTATAAAATGATAAATAAACCGGGTTTCCATACAAGTTTATCATTTTATCACCAGTAATTGGAACAAATAATTCATATGTATAATGACAATGACAACATTTAATACGGCGTTCATGCTCAGCACGCATTTAGCATTTTAGCATTTAGCCAAAAAATGCGACGCATTTTCCATACGAATGCTAAAATGCTAAATGCTAAAATGCTAAATGCGTGCTGAGCATGAACGCCGTATAAGTCCTGCAGACCCGTTAGCTCTCTGGCGACATAATAAAATAAGCAAGAGATGTTAAAAATGCATATTTAAGTTAAGAATATAGTGGTGTGAAATGTGGTTTGACCTGTTAAATGGAATTGATCTCGAAACAAATACATTTTGAAGACGTAGATGGCCTTCACCATGAACCGTGCTTGCGACAATGCATCTGGCACCTTGATTTTTCGAAATTTTCCCCTTGAATTCAATGGCTTCTCTCCAAGAAACAAAAGGACCATGTGAACGAACTCTTCATAGTCGTCCTTTTTTATGTTTGTGTAAGATAATAAGTTATTATCAGTCGTGAATATAGATTATAGTATTCCACAGTACGACAGTTTTATCCACTCCTGCTTTGGCTTTTAAATTTTTGACAATGTTTGTCAAGTTTGAAAAAGGTTTTCAACATGGCTTCACTTAAACCTAATTTTCTAGTTCAAATATAATTCGATCTAAAATCTGTTCACTCTTTTAAAAACTAAATTCAATTAGCTACAATCTTAAGTATTTTAGTTTGGGAAAAATTGCTACTATCTGGAAAATCCTAACGAATAAATTTGAAAATTCGTGAAAAATAGTACCAAATTGTCACTTTAGGCCGTCTGGGTAACTTTTTGGTTAGTTGTATTAAAAAACTGAGTACGCCACTCGCTTAAGCGGCTTATTCCTCATGAGCTTGGATATATTATTTTTCTTTATTGTGCAACATGAATGTGTTTTCATATCTAAAGTTATAGCAAAACAGTCTTTGAAACCGCAGTTTTCGGAGTAGCGCATTTAGTTTTTGCAATAATGCAATTTTTTCCATTTTGTTAGGTCTCTAGCGTCCTATTTTCATATTCTGCTGCCGGAGGGACGATCTGAAATACTTTAGCAAAATGTATGGAGAAAATAAGGCATCTACTATATATGTACGCACTCAATTAATTCGCTTAAGTAAATATTTTTTGAAAAATTCTATTTAAATGAATAAGTATGTATGTGTCTATGTATACCATTTCCAACAGTCATCATTATCCATCAGTGGCAATGGCCGAGTCAACAAAGCACTGGCGCGCCATTCGAGAGATCCGATGTTCGAATCCTTGTGCAGCGGAATTTTTTTCTTTTAATTTTTTTATCTTTTCTAATTTAATTTTTTTGTCTTTTTTTTTAATTTCATTTTCTTTTAATTTTATATTTTATTCTTCAAAAATAAAAATATTTTGTTTAAATTTCATTTAATTTTTGTGATATTTAATAATTTATGTTTATTTTCCAATGAAGTATTTCCTTGCTTTATTTTCCCTTTACACCTCAAAAGCAGTCATACATTTTATAAAAAAGTCTAGCAAAATTTTAAAAGCATTAAATACATTTGTATGTACACATGTATCTATCTTAAATCGATAAATGAATCTTTGGTGACACTAATTACACAGGGTGACAGTGAAAATACACCCGAAATATAAAATAGTGCCGATAGACCGATTTAGCCGATTCCAAAAAAGTAAGTCAATCTTTTCTCTCTTGTGTTAAAGCAAATTCAAAACTCCAAGTGAATCCAAATTCATCCCCACCTGGTCATTCCATCGCAAAAGGTCTTCCCCATAATAACATCTTTAATTGAGGTGCGAATAA
>JAPVRG010296213.1:3795-19186 GCA_029783565.1 Rhagoletis cerasi
GCCTTAACAGATTTATCGAAAAATCCAAATGGTTTGACGAAACCGAATCATTAGAGCAGGAAAACAACAAAGATCCCAGAGTAAGCGTATCAAAATGGTGCTATAAGCATTAATTGGGTCCTGGGTATGTGCTCAGGCGACGCTTCTACCAACCAACCAACCAACGATATTTTTATAATTACTAAACTGTGGCAGACTCTAATAAGAAATCACATTTTTATTAATTGTGATTAACGATTATGATTAAAATTAATTAATCTTAATCACCTTCTTACGATTACGATTAATTTTATTTTAATCATTAATCATATTCATGATTATGATTAATTAATCTTAATCATTAATCACGATTAACTTTGTAATCGTTAATTTTTAATCATTAATCAGATTAACTTTTTGCCAACACTGTTTGCAACACATCTTGATTGCCCCTATGGTATGAATATGGTCATAAGCCATATGAATTTTCCTATAAAACAAGCACCAACTCTATTATGATGTGAATGCAAGCGATATATTTGTTTCCAACAGTTCTGACTTGCATTTTTGGCAAGTCAATTTGTAAATAATAACCAACTAATTTTCTTTTGTGCCATCTTCGGAGCTGGAACAATTTTTTGGCTGGAATTGGATGGAAAGATGACCTGAACTTAGTGGAAAGTCTTTCCACTCTGATTTTGTATCAACTCGCTGTGATTTTGTGTTGCTTTTTCATATTTGAGATGCTTCCATTTACAAAAATTTATGTACAAACAATTTCCTTGTTTGGAATTTGTTTGTTTATGATTTTGTTTCTCGACATTCAAACATTTGACGTGGGTGTGAAAATTCAAATAGTAGCGATGCCACTCTCCACTTTTTCTATGGATTTTTTTTATTCAGAAAGCCACCAACATACGAAAACATCGATCTGGTGTCTCTGTATATTGTAAAAGTATGAAGAAATGAGTGGTTTATTAATATTTTGTAAAATAGCTGTGTCACAGTTTTTTCTTTAAAGTTGTAAGCCACCACTCTGATCTGTGAATGGTGGAGAAACACTTATGACTAAGACGACTTGAAATACTTTAAATTGATAGTATAACCTGACCCCTCGGTGTAACATGTTAAGGAGGCAAGTGCCAACTTACTCCGGGAGCGGCGCTTCATCATGGACCACTCCAATCATATTGAACTGCCTTCCGTAGCGTAAGTACACAGCAAAAACTTTTATTCTTTGGTAAGCGATTTTCTTTTTGTATCAAAGAAGTAGCGCATTGCAAGGTAATAAAAAACGGTTGTTCGCTTACCCATTGAATTACATGTTCTTTTATGTAAAGTGTTGTGCAAGAAGTTGTACTTTTATTAGATTACCTCCAATGACATGCCCATGTTAAAATAATGCGTTCTGTAGTCTAGAAGGTAAGCGGTGATCTCGAAAAATGATTACCCATCGAGAGCCAATTCTTACACATCACGCTACTTCATTGATACAAGAAAAAAGCGCTTACTTAAAAAAAGAAAGTTTTTGCTGGGTATCTATAAAAATAAATCTTTTAGAGCTGTAACTGAATCCATCGTTGTTCGATTTTTTGTAAAATATACGTAAATGCTACCACTGAATTCGAATAATTTGAATGCATGCAATCGTAGCAATTCAGATTCTTCTCCTTCTTGTTGGGCGCAGTAACCGCTTAAGCGATTTTGGCCGAGTCTAACAAAGCATGCCAGTTGCTGCGCTTCTGTGCCAACTGACGCCAATTGGAAATGCCAAGTGAAGCCAAGTCCTTCTCCACCTGGTCTTTCAAACGCAGAGGAGGCCTCCCTCTTCCTCTGATACCACCAGCGGGCTTCGAGTCGAACACTTTCACGGCTGGAGCATTTGTGTCCATTCGAACGACATGACCAAGCCAGCCGATCCGCTGTACTCGTACAGCTCATCGTTCCATCGTCTGCAATACTCGCCGTTGCCAACTCGTAAAGGCCCGCAAATCTTCCGTAGAATCTTTCTCTCGAATACTCCAATGGCTGCCTCATCGGATGTCATTGTAAATGCTTCTGTGCCATATACCAGCACGGACATGATTGACTCATAGAGCGTGGTTTTCATACGACGAGAGAGGACTTTAATTCTGAATTGCCTACTCAGTCCAAAGTAGCTCTTGTTGGCAAGAGTGATTCTCCGTTGGATTTCAAGGGAAAACACTTACTGTATGGGCGAAGCATATTGTAAGGTCTTGGCTTTAGTACCCATGAATCGTAGTATTGTATCCTAACTTTCTAAACAAATTATTTTATAAGTAGGTGGTAACCCTATTCAAAATTGTGTCTGAATTTTATATTTTTAAAATACTTTTCATTTGATACCCACATTAGGATGGCAACCTTGTACTATTTATCTCGGAGATAATACCTACTTAGATAACCATAGAATGCCAAAAATTTTCCGTGTACGTAATTTCATCAAAATTGTTATATATATACATATGTATATACAAGTATTGCTCATTTAATGTAATCAGATATAAATTAGTTAGCGAAATGCAATAATTTAGAAAAAGAATAAATAATACTAACATGCTTTCCATTTTCGATTTCTGTTTGCGAATGAGAAAAACCATGGTGCAATAATACAAGGTGGTGTTAGCCGTATATAAATAAAAAATTACACTAACAAAGTATACGGAATCCATATTGTCAAATTACAACAAACACATCATTTTGACGTAATGCTCACCACGGCGAAAAAGTCAGCTGCTTTCCCAACACCACCTTGTATAAATTCGCCTTGAGAAAAACGTTAGACAAATTTTGACAGTTTTGTCGAATCGAATATTATTAAATCGCAAGTGGAAATATCAAAAAATTTACTAAAATTAATTTTCGAGTGCTCTTTCGCCATCTACAGGCGAATTCGCCTGCGCGTTCGCTACTTGTAATTTGAAACTGCTAGATTCGCCTAGAATTTCATTCGCTTCGCTAGCGGCAATGCCAGCCTAAATAAGATATTTTGCGAATAGACCGGTCCCTGGCCTACTTACCGGAAAATCTAGGCAAAAAGTTACCCACGTACCAAATTTTTAGAAAATCGGACCACAAATTTGGAAAAGCAACAAAGTCTATAAAGTTATTGCTGCTTTTTCGGATATCACCACATCTCCTTATCCGACTTCTTTATATAAACTTCAGCAGGAACCGAACCCGCATCATCGATGTGCAAAGCCAGCAAACGCTAACCACTGAGCTGTGCTTACCCCGTAAACTCTTGCTGCTTGTCCATTTCCTTATAAAAACCTACTCCTATCAAGTGCCGCAATTTCAGCTTGATAGGGTGGTTGTTATTATCTATTCTACATTTTGATTGGAATCATTGTATAGTTTTAGGCAGGCTCATCCTAAACTAGTTTTTCTGTTATTATTTATGTAGCGTTGTTGAGCTTTGTCCTCCGGAAAGAGCAATATGGGAGTCATCCCACAAGCCTCCTATACGAGTAACAAAAGATTTTTTCTATACTCCCAAATCCCTATTCATGGAGTACTATAATGCTATTCCCATATTGCTACATAACGAATATTTTACATTAGCTAAAAGGATTTTGCTATTTACGCAATCCACTTCTGTAACTTTTTTGCCCGACGAACAAAAACTAAAAATTTAAGGCATGCACGTAGAATTACATTCCCTTAATGGCAAAAGTGACTCTTTCCGGCTGGAGTTTAGAAGCGCAGAAACTTAGAACGTCGAAAATGCAGATACCGCATTTTAATTTTAACTACAGCAATCATTAATAAGTTTAAACAAATTTTGTCATGCATACTAACTGATCGAAATGTTGGCAGTCCAATTTAATTAATTGCATCCTGCTTTTATTTTTTCAATAAGAAATGTGTATGCATTAGTTATCTTTCTTGTTTCCTTTAAGATGTATTTTTCCAAAAACACAAAATTTCTTTTGAACGAGGTGCACATAGCTCCCGTATCAATCAAGAGGAATATCCCTAGATTGCTCGCTTAGGAGACATCGCGTTTTACTCCTAAGCGAGAAATAACGGAGTACAAAACCAAAAATCTCGCTTATTTCCCCCAAATCATGCCTCAGGGAGCATTATTTTATTTCTCTCCTAGGAGATCTGCCATTTGGCTTCTAAGCGAGTGATAAAGGAGTACAAAATCGGCAAATCTCTTTTATTGATCCGAAATCAGGCCAAAGGGAGTTATGTTTTGTTCTTTACATAGGGCGATCTCCTTAAAATTCTAGTGGGTGGTTTCGGAATAAAACCACATTGTGAGTATACGGTTGGCAATATAGAAGTATTACATACATATATGGTTTTATTTGACCCAGATTTAGCTATTAGCTTGTGGTGGTCAAATAAAACACGTCTAGTAATAATACAAACTAGCTTACCCGTGCGAATTATTCGCATCAAATATTTTAGAATAAAGTGGAAATATATTAACTCAGGTATGTGCTTCAGGAGTTTGGTTTATTGCGGTCAATACAGATATTTAATTTTACCTGAAATCTTACAACCTTCTTTGAAAACAATGTTAGAAGTGATAGGGTGATCATTCTTTTCTTTTTGATTGAAAGTTTCTTGGATAAAAATATAAATATCATTAAATCTACGAACTCTTGAAGAAGCCACGTATAGCTGCCCATGCGAAAAAACAGGTTCCGGTAGATACAACCCTGCTCTTTGAAGCGTCTGACCTTGTGCTTTATTGATTAGGCCGGGAACTGTTTTCTTACTAATTGGAAAGGCATGACTGGATCAGAGATTAACACGTGGTATGAGTACAGTTTTACTGTGTGAATAAACTTAGCAGTAATGACGTACTCACCTAAGTGAGTGACCACTAATCGAGCACCGTTAGTTAATCTCTGATTAGCGGTAAGATTTCTAAATACAATAGATTGGCGCTTACACATATGTTAGTGTTAGGCCAAGCTTCTCCTCCGATTTGTGGCGTGCGCCTTGATGTTGTCACACAAAGGGGAGGGACCTACAGTTTTACGCCGACTCCGAACGGCGATTGTATTATTATGAGAAGATTTTTCATGGCAGAAGTACCCTCGGGGGTTTGCCATTGCCTGCCGAGGGGCGACCGCTGTTAAGAAAACAATTTTTTTTTAATTTTTTTTGCGATGTTGCTTTGACCAGGTCTTGAACCCAGGCCTGCGGAGTGGAAGCGCGCACTGCTTACCACTACACCACAGCGGCCTAGTTAACATAATTATAGCATTTTTCTTCAAAATTAATTTATGGGGTGGTACATCTGACGGATTCAGGGAGTTTAAAAATTTTAAAGGATATAATTGATCGTTGCTCCCATTTTGCTGAACAGAATCTGAACTCAGGTAAATCTTTTCTTCACCAAATAACAGATTAGAAATAATATGCTCATTCATTTTTGTGCAATCAACATTTTGTAACATAAAATCGCTGTTGAATAAAACTGGAAAATGTTATCATTGATTTGCGTGACATTGAATACGGAAGTAATAATCTTGTTATAAATACAAAAACAATGTTCCGGTATTTTAATCGCTTCATTGGAGTATTCCGCCTGAACCTCTAAATCGCCATTACTTAATTTGAGTAGCCATTCAGTAAAAACATGATCCTCAGTTGCCCGCATATTTTGGGTCAACTCATGAGTTATAACCTGTCGCCATAAAGGTGATCATTTAACTGCACTTTCAACGATGGCCGTCCTACCGCCATGTTTAGCATTGACACAAACCACTGTCTGGCTTGTACTGACCGGCTATATAGCTTTTATCTTTTTTAAGGCAATTTTCGGTAAGAAAATATAGATTTCAAATAACGTAAATATTTTTTGCATGTACATACGTTAGCACAGAACAGAAAAAACAACTTTGAAGAAAATATATAAAGATGTATATAGAGATTAATATTAGATAGTTGGCAATCCTCTTCAAAGTTATTAAGAGCACATTTAAATGTATTTCATTCGCTGCACGCAATGCAAATTTTTAGCCAATGTCTATATATTTAGTCCCTAAAATTTTAAGCTGGTGGCAACCCTATTAAGCTGTGAAGCTGTTCTTCAAAATGGTGCAGCCGTTCTTCAAAATGGTGTTTCAATCATTCAATTTGATGAATTATCATGGAAGATATGACGCTTTATTGACCGGAAACAGTGCTTTCAGCTTTTTAAACCCTCCTTTTTTTAATAAATAACTAAATTTGAACAACGTGACTATTTTTCGCATGTACGAGAGCTTCTCCCCTTGAAAATGAGATATCATTCATTAAATTTGATAAAATATTAAAGGATATATCGTTTGGTAACAGAAAAATACCTTTGAGAAATAAGTATATAGATTTAAACGGGCTGTTTTGGTGATGAGCACTTGCCGGGCTTTTGGCAGGGACCCGGCCGGTCCCTGCGTAAGCCTGCGGGTACGGGCCGGAATATTTGCTGTCGTGCGTCATAAAAGCACGAATAAGCACGAAAAAGCCCGTTATTAATATTTGTGTTTTATTTTATTTATGTACCAGTTAATCATTTGAAACTATCAACCAAATTTTAGTAATTGGTTTTTATGTGAGATGAATCTTTGATCTAAAAGAACAATATGTACGTGCTCAATTTATTCTCTTAAGTAAATATTTTTTGAGAAATTCTATTTAAGAGCATTTTAAAATAAATGTAAGTACATAACATACATGCATACAAAATAAGAAAATGTGTATAAAATAAAAAAGTTGGCTCTATCATTTCGGGGTTAGGCGTGGCCCGTTGTGCCTGGCCGGGCCGGGCATCACTACAATTTCTAACGTGTGGGCTCGTGAAAATTTAGGCCCGCGTCCATCTCTAGGCTGTATAAAGAATCCAGCCGTTTTTGACCTCACCTTGAATGAATGATGCGTTTATACATGTTTTCTAACCGTTGCACAGTGATTCGTCTAGTACAAGCTAGCTGGACAAAAACAACATTTTTATACCCGAGCGCTCTTGTGCACAAGGCTATTATAACTTTGTTCACATAACGGTTGTTTGTAACAGCCTAAAGGAATCGAGGCCGATACAGACATATATATACCAAAAGGCTCAGAATGAAAAGAGAAATCGATTAAGCCATGTCTGTCTGTCTGTCTGTCCGTCCGTCCGTCCGCACGATAACTCGAGTAAAAATTGAGATATCTCAACGAAACTAGGTACGCGTACTTCTATTGGGGTAAGGACGGATGGTATTGAAAATGGGCGAAATCGGACAATAACCACGCCCACCTCCCATATAACGGTAATTTTCAGAAATACAAAAACTGCGATATTTTAGTAACTACTGAAGCTTATTGACTCAAAATTGATATATACAATGATATATTAAGGAGTAATAAGAATATTATAAATTTTGGAAAAAGGGGCTTAGCCACGCCCACTTATGGATTTATATGTATACCTCGGTAACCGCTTTACCTATTTCAACCAAACTTGTTACAAGTGTTGACCTTGGTCCAACATAGAAAATTATGGAAAAGTTTTGAAATCGGACAATAAGCACGCCCACCTCCCATATAACGGTAATTTTCAGAAATACAAAAAATTCGATATTTTAGTAACTACTAAAGTTTACTGACCTAAAATTTATGTATATAATGATATATTAACGAGTAATAAGAATATTATAAATTTTGGAAAAAGGGGAGTAGCCACGCCCACTTATGGATTTATATGTATACCTCGGAAACCGCTTTACCTATTTCAACCAAACTTGACACAAGTGTTGACCTTGGTCCAACATAGAAAATTGTTGAAAAGTTTTGAAATCGGACAATAACCACGCCCACCTCCCATATAACGGTAATTTTCAGAAATGCAAAAAATGCGATATTTTAGTAACTACTGAAGTTTAGTTAATCAAAATTGACATTTGCAATTATATATTAACGAGTAAAAAGAATATTATAAATTTTGGAAAAAGGGTCGTAGCCACGCCCACTAATGGATTTACATGTATATCTCGATAACTGCTTTACCAATTTCTGCCAAACTTGGCACAACGGTTAACTTTGGTCCAGCATTGAACATGGTCGAAAATTTTTGAAATCAGACGGTACCCATTCCCACTTTCCATACAGAAATACGAAATCTGTGATAAATCGGTAACTCTTGAAGCTAATTTACTCAAAATTTTTGTTTGCAATAATTCCTTAGCAAGAAGTACGATTATAACAACTTTTTAGAAAATCAGCTTGGCACCGCCCACTTATGACTACATATGGGCATATCCTGGGTAACGGACGCGACATTCGTACGCGTTTAACCAAGCTTAAAATATGAAAGAAATGGAAAGATCGTATGTATATGATAATTATTGCAAAGCACTGGAAGAGTGCTATATTCAGCAAAAAATTTGTGAAAGATAAACAGGTTAGTACAAAGATACACGCAAATAAATACCGGTACGGACGCGACAAAAAATGGAAGTGTTTTTTTAACGTATGTAGAAATATTCAAAATTCAGCGATGTTTGGAGAAAAAGTTATTTTCTTTGAATGTTGAAATGGAGGTCGAAGATTGCGATTGGTTGGTAGACTTATGAATTATGAAAAATATTTCTCGCCTTTTCTATATGACGTATAGTACGAGTTACGGACGCGACATTACGGACGCGACAGATTTTCCCCAATTAATAAAATACAGTAATGATATTCATTTAACAAAAAATTAAGTATAATGTCATATGAATTTTAAGCACAGTTCTATAATATACTATATATGTGCACTATTTGACATATATATAGCGAAAAATTAATTACATCGCTAATTTTTTCAACGAAATTGTTTCTTAAAATCTAGTACAACTAACTTAAGGAACATGAACAAAATAATGTTGAAAACTATGCTAGAGTTTCCTCTCGCACGAAAAGGAGATTTTGAACGATATAAATTAAGATTCCTCAATAGGATTTTCCAAGGATATTCCAAGGACACAGAAATGAACGGCATACCAATCAATAATACACCGCACACAGCTTCGATGAGTAGATATGAGCTCCTATCGCACTTTTATGAATTTTTTCGCTAATGTTTATAAGTTACTTGGACAGTTGAAGCAAAGATTTCGTAGGAAAACTAGCTATGCACCGAATTTTTTCGCCATATATCCGACTTATAAATTTCATCGTTACGTAATTTTTACCAAATTAAAGGCATATATCATGGCTGATAATTACGTGAAATTTGACAGCTATGTGGTCAAAAGTATTTGGCTTACCGAAAAACTATTTAAATCAAATTGAAAATTTTTGAATATTAATACCTGGTGGTTTCATTAAAAATTAAAATTTTTTATAGTACTATGTGTAAACATAAGTACACTAATCTACGTTTTTCTTATTTGTCAAGTTCAAGGCTTCCGTATACCGTTACCTAAATTAATGTTGAAAACCGTTCATGGTAAATACAAGTTCCGAATTTTAACAAACGATATTTTTGCGAAATTCGTATTAATTCGCAACTAAGAGCAAATTTTAAGAAACGAAGGATATATTCACAGTCAGCGACCTAAACATACTCTAGAAATATGAATGCCGTTGTTTTTGTAAACCTGTGTCATTATACGGTCCTTACATTTGGTTATGCTTTAGTTTTCCTGGGAAATAAGTATGCAAATGCGAGAGTAACCCAAACTAGCTTTGGTACTAAAATATTGGTGAATAAAGTAAACGCTACTACTCTCGTTTTTATCTAAGAAGTATATTTCGCGTCCGTCACCTTTGAAAAAAATACACATTTTTGACTTCACTTTAGACCAATGGTCGCTACTTTTTACATAATTTCTGGTATACGACTTAAAAAAGGGAGGATGTACTTAATTATTGTGTGTGTTTTTAATTCCTTATCAATTTCTATCGCAATTAGGGAAGCTTTTTGAAAAGTATGTTTACTAAAAAAATTTTAATATCAGGAAAAGTAGTTTGAAAATTCGTTAATATCTTGATATGTGCGTGAAAGTCGAAATATGTAGCTATCGATTGCCATTATAAAGTTTGGCCTAGGTGCATTTTTATTTTTTTGTTTTGGTTCTCTCTTTTCAGGATATGCCCATGTGTGTATCTCGGTAACCGTTTTATCGATTTCTACCAAACACAGCTGAATTATTTCTTTAAATATTACTGAACATATTATCGATAATGTTTGAAAAAGGAAAAAATCCACCCCTGTTTACCACGTAACGGTAAGTTTCAGCATCGTGAAAAAAACAATGCTTCATACGTGCGCCGGGTATTTAATGTTCGGTTTCACCCGAACTTAGACTTCTTTACTTGTTGTATTTACGATTTTTCAATGAATAATGGGTCACAATACTCCTATATTGAGATCCTTGCAATCTTTTCTACCTGCACTTTCAATGTGTTGAGTAATTGATACGAATACATGGGGAAATCGAAATTTAGTTATAACTAGCGGACCCGGCGAACTTTGTCTCTTAATTTTTTTATTGAAATATTTTGATCCAACATTTTCACCGACAATTCACGTTTGACCCCTGTACAACTCAATCCTGGTGTCTCCGAATGAAACTTTAACGCATTGTTTTATTGGCAAATCACGTCCATTGGGCTAATTGTAATAAACGTGAGTTTGAAATGATCAATAGAACAGCGGACCGATGTATTCGGACATTTACGGCACTTCTCATTTTACGATGCAGATGGCGATTGCGCTGTTGACTCAATTCTTAACCAGCCGCACGTGATTCTTGTTTCTTCTGAGTTCCTGCCGCACGAATTCGACACACATGCATTCGAAGCTGTTCGTGTACTTGGACGCGTTGCTGAGGGGTTTGATTTGCACGGTTAATCGCCAATATTTTCTATATTGCGACTGTGTGAACCAATGTTTTATTATCAGATCGGCGGCATAATGGTTTTCGAACACTAAGAAGAATTCGAACTATCTTCGAAGCAAATGAGCCGGAAAAGAAATGTAAGCGCCAAATGTTTTCATTTTGTATTTTGATCAAAATTCTATCACATCCTTTTCATATCCAGCATCTGTAAATAGGACCACAAAGAATTTACAACGCACTCTAACTTAACCTAACCTGCGTACCTACATAATTTTCAGCATTGATATCATTTTGAACTTGGGCAACTATTTTAATTGTTATATTATGATCAAAATAAAAAAATAAAAAATATTATCCAAAATATAAAGGTATGTAAAATAAATTTTTCCAATTTTCTCGCCATAAAAAGTTTCCTTGTCCGAGACAAACACAAACTTGTCTATTACAACTCATATAGGACGACCCGTTCTTGAGTTACGCTTTGGTTTATGTATGTAGTGATTTAAATTTTTAAGTAGTTGGCAACCCTCTTCAAAACTATTATCCCTGGATAAGAGCGCATTTAAATACCTTTTAATCGCTAAAGGCGTTGCAGTATTTTATTTAAGATTATATTTTACTCACTAAAATTTTAGATAGGTAGCAACCCTATTTAAAAGATTGAATTTTTGCCTAAAGCGATGAAGCTGGACTTCAAAATGAAGCTCGATTGGCCAGATAAAATGCTTTAAGCTTTTTAAAACACTTTTTTAGTAAACTATTTTTCGCATGAACGTGGACTGCTCCTTTTCAAAATGAGGTCTCAGTCATTGAATTTTAACAAAATATTAAGCGAGATATCGTCTGGTAACAGAAAAATACCTACGTTTACGAATCAAGTAGGCCAACAAATATGAATTTTGGAAATATCTCGACTCCAGCGCCATCTCTCGAGTAAATTCTTTAATCAAAATACTTCTTATTCATTAATTTATCTCCGTTTCAAGTATGAACTAAATCGGTCAATACAAAGACATCTTACATACTGAATAGGAACCAAATCAATCCATGAATACGAATTTTCGGAATATCTCGACTCTACCGCCACCTGCCGGGTATATTATTCGCAGAAACGTTTTTCTCTGTACAGCGAACCCACATACTGAATATGAACCAAATCGACCCATAAATAAGATTTTTAGCAATATCTCGACCACAGCGCCACCTACCGGCAATTTTTTTCACACAAACACTACTACTGATGCGATGACCATCGAACGCCATTTCATTTTTATATACAGGGTGTCCCAGAAGTAACCTGCCAAACTTTAGGAGAAGGTAGGTGGGAGGGTGAGCATCCTGATAAGCATTTTTCAGGTAAAAGTGTCACCATTTTTGAAATATTGAAATTTTTTTAAATTTAAAAAAATCGTGCCTTCTCATGTATTTTCTTTAACTGCATCTACAAAAAAGGGTATACTTAGAAAATTTGTAAAATACTTCCATATAGTTGATGCTCCATACTTAAATGCAATGAAGTTAAAATGTATTAAGGAACCATTATAAAATTAGGGCTATTTTGGGATTTTTAACCTTTTGATATTTTCTTCCCCAACTGAGAATATCTGTCGTGAAAAAAATGTACTGAGCTATAACTGCACATTACATAAAAAAATTGCTAATTTAATAAGGATTTCAGAAAGGTGCCGCTCTTATCTACTATTTCGAATAGAACAAAAAAGTTATACAGTATATTCCGTTTAGCTGCACTTACTTCCGCTGCACACGATTTAGTGCACCTAAGCGAAATGTGCAGCTAAGCGGAAAAACAAAAACTGTGATTTGTTTGATTTAGATAACATTAGTACTCGTAGTTATGTACAGAGGAAATATTTATTTGCAAGCGTTATGATATCATAGTTATAAGGTAAAAAGAAAATGTTTTTTAATAAGTATTTCGATAGAATTTCGTTATGAAAAATAATCGGTAGGTAATTTTACTTAGCGATTTTTTTTTCTGTTTGCAAATTTGACAATCATCTCTTCCACCCCGAAAATTTTAAAGTTTGCAACCAAATGTCCCATTCTAATCGGTCAAATTTTAACCGGTGAAGGGCTGGTCCTTTTCGGAAAATTGGCCGCCTTGTTGCTGCAGGGAAGTGACTTAAACACACATCCACTTACAAATGAAAATATGTATGTATGCATGCAATAAATATTCTGTTCAAGCACCCGTCAGAGTTACAGGATTTAGTCAAGAAGATGTTACTGGATATATTATGTATAAACTTGTGTACTGAAATATCTTCTGCCTAAATCCTGTGAATCTTACGGCTACTAAAACACACTAAAAGTTGAAAAGAGAGTATCATAGTATGCGTACAGCATTCGTTTATGAGCAGTTTTTCAGGCATTGAAAAGAGATAGATATGTTGTTAGGAAAAAGAAATTTTGACAATTTTTGGTGCTGCTAAGCGAAGTATTTTTCGTACAAATAGAACAAAACTTACTTAAAAACAGGGCTGTTAAACAGAAAAGGGTTGCTAAGCGAAAATGCAGCTAAAAGCAAAATTTTCGTACCCATTTTATGAAGCAGTATTTTGGTAAAATTGTGCACGTAAGCGGAAAATGCACCTAAGCGAATAGGCAGCTAAACGAAATATACTGTATCCGCTTTTGTGGGTAAAGGACTGAGACACGCTGGAATGTATTTAATAGATTTAAATTTAAGTTGCTCTTGTTACCGACCAATGACATGCTAAATAGTACAAAGGTACATTATTACCTGCTCCTGATATTATTTCATGTTACTTACCGGAATTCGGATTAGAGTTAATAACAAGGGCTATATCTATCAATATTTTTTGTGAAGGATGGGTTCACGTGAAATAAAAAATGGGTTGTTTGTCTAATACAAACTCGGTACCTTTTAAGAAAAGAGGCTTGGGCTATCTCAGCAGCAGCTCTATTTATTTGTTCCCGCAAATGCTCTTCGTTTTGAATTGTTTTTTAAAAATTTTGTCTTTAAGACAGCCCCAGTAGAAAAAATCGAATGGATTCAGGTCTGGCGATCGAGCGGGCCACGTGATTGGCCCGGATCGTCCAATCCATCGGTGAGGATAAGTTTCATCTAAAAGAGCTCTTACGTCACGCCCGTAGTGAGCAGGGCAGCCGTCATTTTGCAGCCATAGTCCTCGCCGCAGATTCAAGGGCACATCTTCTAAAAGAGTTGGAAGCCGTTCCTGAAGGAACTTTTAATAACTCTGAGAGTTGAGCGTTGGCGGCAGTTCCTCAGGTCCCAATATCTGACAATTAAAAATACCGCACCATAAATGTATTTTGTACTGGTACTGCGAACGACCTTCTCTCATTTCCTGAGGATTGTCTATCTGCCAACTGTGAAGGTTATGTAAATTAAAATAAC
This sequence comes from Rhagoletis cerasi, assembly GCA_029783565.1. NCBI lineage: Eukaryota > Metazoa > Arthropoda > Insecta > Diptera > Tephritidae > Rhagoletis > Rhagoletis cerasi. The sequence continues at coordinate 18,010 of JAPVRG010296213.1, forward strand.
CATCACGTTTGCATGATGATTCATCGCTCCAAATTATTTTATTAAAAAAGTTGAGGTCCGATTCATGCATTCGCAACATTTCTCGGCAAAATATAACCATTGACGGTATTTAATCTCTCTCTTGTAGAGCTTGAACACGTTGAATGTGGTAGGGATGAAATCGATGGTATTTTAAAGCTCTGTGAACTGTAGTTTTTGGTATTCCGGTCCGTCTTTACATCATTCTCACTGAAGTCGGTGGACCTAGTTCCTCTCCCTCTAACACAACTTCAACATCTACCGTTGCAGGACGTCCTGTCTCGCCGCCACGCCTTCCAGGTATGCGGCCTTAAAAAAATTAAAAATTAAAGTTAGAAGAAGAATAGCTTCAACCAAAAGAGGTGTAAAAATTACTTACCTTCAGATATTTCCTATGGGTCCGAGGGAATACTTCACGACCCGGATGCTGACGATTGGGGTATCGCTCTGCATAGATTCTTTGAGCAGATCTGGCATTACAGCAAGCTTCAACCTAAATTAGGTGAATATCCGCATATTTATGCGGCGTATACTGCGTGTTCTCTGTCATAGTATTAATAACACAATGTTCGAAGGGTCCAATTTCATAAAATCCACTTTCACTAATTCCGGTAAGTAACATAAAATAATGTCAGGAGCAGGTAATAATGTAATTTTGTACTATTTAGCAATTCATTTGTAGGTAACAAGAGCAACTTAAATTTAAATCTATTAAGTACATTCCAGCGTGTCTCAGTCCTTTACCCACAAAAGCGGATATAACTTTTTTTGTTTTATTCGAAATAGTTACAGCGGCACCTTTCTGAAATCCTTATTAAATGAGCAATTTTTTTATGTAATGTGCAGTTATAGCTCAGTACATTTTTTTCACGACAGATAGTCCAAGTTGGGGAAGAAAATATCAAAAAGTTAAAAATCCCAAAATAGTCCTAATTTTATAATGGTTCCTTAATACATTTTAACTTCATTGCATTTGAGTATGGAGAATCAACTATCTGGAAGTATTTTACATAAAAAATTTTCTAAGTATACCCTTTTTTGTAGATGCAGTTAAAGAAAATACATGAAAAGGCACGATTTTTTTTAAATTAAAAAAAATTCAATGTTTCAATAACGGCGACAATTTTACCTGAAAAATTTTTGCTTATCAGGATGCTCA
>JAPVRG010296239.1:0-14208 GCA_029783565.1 Rhagoletis cerasi
TTTTAAATGACTTTGAAACTTCAAAGATATGATTAATTCAAATAATTATTAAAAAAATTTAGTGGAATGTAGAGTAGCAATATGGGTATGAAATAAAATAGAAATTCCATAGAATTGTAGAGGACTCGATTTTTGGTGCAAATGAACGAATAGGTGTTAAAAATGTCCTTTTAAAATTTTATCCTTGAATATCCTTGAAAAAGTTAAATATTTTTTTTTTTAATTTATTTGTTAAATACTGATATATACACTACCACTTCCTCGAATTTCGTCCTGCTAACTTTATTAGCTTAAAAAAGAAGGAAAATATTTAAGAGGCAATTTTCAATACCTATTTGTCCTTGTGAGCCAAACAGATTTAATTTTGTTTAATTCTAGAGAATTTATCTTTCATTTGGCGCCCATACTGTTATTCTACATTGCACTGAAATTCTTAAATAATTTTTTGAATTAATTACATCCTTGAAATTTCAAAGTCCTTCTATAAAAACTAAAAACGCAGTTTTACTATATTTGGCCCTTAGTTTTGTGAGTGTATTGCTTGTTTCGTTTGTTTTGAAATTTTTTGATTTTTGTCGGACGGTGTAATTTTATTTGCTGATAACCCCAAAAGCAACGAATAACTATGTCGCTTACCGCAGAAACTACGTTTAGTTGGTACAAAAAAAAACATATGTTTACATAAAAGTACTCGATATTATAATTATTTTCAACAAAGAATGTCTTCAATCCTTTAAAAAATTGCTTTCCTAAAAGTGCAGTTTTTTTAGTTTTCTTCTAAACCGCACTTTTGGCACTTGATTGGTTTCTGACATAATCGATTCAATTCCTGTAGCGGAATGGCTATCTACGTCGCTATTGGAGCGTGTGGGGGAACGCACTATTTGGCTAGCTGGCCAGCACTTTGGTTATATTCAACAACTTTTTTTGTCCTCTGGCTCATTATTGGTGGGCGGAATTTGTCATAGCTAACCTTTCTCATTGCCTCATTACAACGGTCTTCGAGTAAGTAGTGAAAGTAGAGCTTTAATGCATGTATGGGAGACTTTATTTCCAGCAGTAGCTCTGCCGCTTTTCTCATTGTAAAAATGCCAGCTAGAAAATATGTTACACTGGTCCAGACTTAAAGGATTTGCAAATTTCGGGTACAGAGAAGTAAACCGCAGCTGCTACTCCGTTTTCCATCTTGTAACCCTGCTTGAAAATGCACGAGTGTATCGTCTACCATCTCCACACGCAAGACGCTTACCACCAACCTACAAAAGATTCTGATCACTTGAAAAAACAAAGTAACTTAGGCTTTATTTTGCACAATGGAAGACTTCAGCACAGATTTATCGAATGTTACGGTATCTTAAGCAAAATTTTTGTGGGAATCTGTAATGGTGACATGCGGACAAAAGAAAACATATTCGTTCATAAATTTTCTTTACTTTGAAATTAAAAATCCAACAAATCCGCTAAAGTCAAAGAAGCTATGGCAAAGGAAGAGGATGGAAAAAATAAAACACATAGCACGACACAAAACCTAAACCAGTTTTTCTCCGAACCCAGCCTGGCAAAGGATGAAAGAAATTTTTTCAAAAACACAGTATTTCGTCCTGTCGGAAGAGCCAATCAGCATCAATACGAAAATAATAAGGCTAATATGGCCACTTCTTTTCCCCTTACTGTGTGGATACTACTCAGAAACTCGTTGGAAGTAGTTTAATTTGTGAATGGAAATAGCATTAATTTAGTTGACATGCGCTTTACGAAATCAGTATAAAATTTTGTTAATTAATTTCATAAAATATTTGAGAATTGCACACATGCAAGTAAGGGAACGAACAAATATCTCATAACAATTTTTAGTCATCTATTGTTGCATACTTTTAGGCACCAAATTTACTAATTTGAAATAAAAAGAGTCTATCCTTTAATTATTCATCCACATACCCAACTTCCTGGAAAAGCTATTGTCAAGCTGAGTGAATGCAAAACCGTATGTTGGCGATACTAATCGCCTTGCAGAATGGTCCTCACGATCTTGAAAAACTATTTGTTTTAATTGTTGACAAACATCTTTTCAGACCAATATTTCAAAAGAATTTCAAACCCAACTTATTACGAGAATGGATCAAAAAGCGAACAGTAACCAAGAGAAAAAGAGCCCTAAAGGTGTTCCGCCAGGAGGATCGTCTGCAGGCATCGCAAAAATATATCATTCTTAATAAATGGGCCCAAAATGTGCCAAAATGTGCCAAAATAAGTGCAAACCCACATTCGAAAAGGAAAACATAGGGCCTTTTTGCTGAAAAAGGCTCAAAAACGGCAACACTAGTCGGCTATTCGCTTTTTAATTTATTTACCAGTGATGCTTCTGAGTATTCAGCTTAGGAATGAAATACAAACAATGTCTAAAGTATTCTCTGATCTGGAATATTTATGATCGTACCAAACACTCTCGCCATTATTCCGAATCGTGTTTGACTAAAGTGTAAATTGCCATCTATATTCTCTCTTTCAGCACTTGTCTCCTCTGACCGCATTTTGACACAAAAATAATTGCAAGCTTATGAGAAGATCGGAAGTGGAAATAAATTTTGCCTTTTTGTTCGTTGTGCAAACTTATCAAACAAATATCGCAATGCACATCCACAGTAAAGTTCAAAATAGCGCACACCTTAAATGCCTACCAAATTGAGTGAAACTTTTTTACTGCCATAGGCTTGGATTGCAGCCTACTCCTTACTTGACCAACAACACATCCGCTTCGTAGGGCACTGCTCGACAGTGGTTTGCGGCAATTCAGTAAATGCAGACTTGCATATAAATTTTAAATGGCATAAGTAAACGCCGGCATTTATTACCAGCAAAAGCCGGTACAGTTTCGGTAGTGAAAGCGCGCTGTTACAGGGGAAAGTTTAAATCGAGTACACCAAAAACGATGAAAGCTTCGACGCCAAGTCGTATAACTACATTGAAGCGGTTAGCTAGAAAGTACGTAGCACCGCAGCCGTTAGAGTTATACATACAACGTGGCAGGTGAAGTAAAAACAAAGTTTCATTTCGCACACACCGTAGCAGCAGGATCTTTCATTGTCACAGGACATGCCCGCACACAGACAGCAAGCACACTTGTGAAAGGCAATGAATTTGAAGTTTTGCAAAATGAAACGCCTCTTTTGCACTTCTTCCTTTGCCAGACACTAACGAATATTGTCGTAAAAACTTTTGCCAACTCAACATTGTCACATTTTCCTTCCACGCCATGCTTGTTGTTGTTGTCGTCGTCGGTGCAGGTGACTTGTGCGCTGCCCATTACTTAGCTTTTGTACCACACTTTACATGCGTTTGCCTACGAACTGCTATCACTTGCAAGACTTTCGATTGAAAGACTTAGCAGGCTGGCAAAAGTGACAGAACAAATAAATTTTAGAAAATCTTTTTCCACCTGTCTTGGGACAAGCGCCAAACCGCCGCTTGAGAGATGGTAAAGCCAAAAGAAAGCTAGCAGACAATAAAGGGCGCGTGACTGCAATGAAATCGAGGCCAAATGCTGGTGCACAGTTCATTTACGCTTCATTGAAAGTTTGCCGAGTAGCAACGGGGCGGAAAGCCGGAAAGACCGAGCAGACTGCTGGTGGGAAATGACATCAAAAAGTTGTTGGACATTCCAAAAAAAAAAAATATATAAAAAAATAAAGAATTTGGCTTAAAAAGTTGCCAGCCATTTTATATTATTTTCAACTTTGCACCTTTTTGGCTTTTTGCATTCGCTGCCTCTTCTTCTCTTCAACTCATTTGTCTACTTTTATCACTGTGTTGTTTTTGTCAGATAAATAAAATTAGTTCACCTTTTTAATTGGACTTTCCTGCAAATTCAAATTAACGGTTTTTGTGCGCACTAAAATAGAATGTAAGTGTATGGTGCAAGTTCTGTGGTGTGTGTGTGTGTGTGTGCGCGCATGCAATATGCACTTAAAATTAAACTAAACCCAGGCCAATTGAGTGTGAAGAGTGTGATGAGTTCATGGCGGAGGCTAATGAGCGGGTCATGACACCTGCCTCAATAGTCTCTTTAAACTAAACCAAAGTTGGTGATTGTTATGGCGACAGCATAGTTAAGCTTGCTGGCAAATTGTGCCGTAATTAAAGTAAATGTCCAACTGCTGAAATGGCGAAACGATTGGTAAAGGCAAAAATAATTTGAAATTACGACTTGAATTGAAATGTAAAACTTTTTGTCAGTATTAAGTGACAAATTTAAAGTGAGCTTTCGGTAATTATTTAATTTAAAAGTGTGATAATAATAAAGCGTTACGAAAATTTTTCACACACGAGAAATTTTCTCAAAAGTATAAACAGAATCAAATCGCTGAGCGAACTTTGAAGAAAGTTCGCTGTCAAAATTAAAACACATCAGAGCACATCAAGTAAAGTAAGAAATTATTCTAAAAATCTATTACCGCCTTAAACTGCTATTTATAGACCCAGTTATCACCGTGAGCATGTCAAGCACAGTTTAACTGCATCAAGCATTGCCCACCAAGCATGAAATTTATGCCTAAAATCATTAACTAAGGTTTTACATTAACTAAGGCTCTAAATTGTGCAAATTTTTGTTCAATCGTGGTCAAGCATCGAATAGGTATACAATTCTCTCCAATTTTTTCGCATTCGAAATGCTTTCCGAAAAGTTTGAAGCCAAATTTGCCTGTTTTTAAATTAGATTACCCACACACAAATATTTATCAATCTCAACTGAGCTCTTAATACAGTCAGCTAATAGAGAAGCAGCGTAGAAGTTTGTCGCCATTGTGGAAAATTTGAAAATAAAATGGAAAACAAAATAAAAATAAAAATCCGCATTCCACTTCCTAACTCACAATCAGTACTCGAATGCACTCCATTAAAAAAGTTCGCATTGCAACTGCCTCGAATTTTGTGGCGATGAAAATTAATTTCAGTGCAAGTGTGCGCATAATACCGTTAAAATCCAATAAAAAACTTTATCAATGCACTCGTTGCTGACTGATATACTCAAAATGCTGTTTCATAAAGGAAAAGGCGAGTGATGGGGGGTAAACAGAAAAGTTTAAAGTTTCTTAGCCACTTAGTCGCGTTGGCGTCGAAGGAATAAATAATATTGTTTCGCAAAATTTTTATTAAAATGGAACGTATACAAAAGGGTAAAATTTTTGTTTGTGCGTAAATATGTATGCTTATAAATTCTTCTGTAAATCCATAATGAAAGTTCCAAAAAATTGAATTTTTATATAATTTCATGAGTTTCGAAGTAAGTTCAATTTATCTGCATTGTGTATTAGTAGCCGTTATACCTTAGGGATAAATATACTAGTCCCTGGAAATTTCCAGTTTATAGAGATACCAAAACATCGTAATTCTATCTACGCCTGATAACTTGGAGCAACTGTATCAGTTTTTCTTATATTTGAATGGGACAAGAGTTTCATAATCACAAAAACATATCTAGTGTACTCTGAGTTTATACAATATTTTAAAATTCGCTAAGAAGATATTATGAATTCTTGATAAAGTGCCTAAAGTAGGAGTAACAATTTTTTTAGCTTACCCAACCTAATCTTACCGCATTCTGAAAGTACTAACTGTGGTGAAGAACTCGGCACTCAGACTAAGGGAAATAGAACACCTAATATAATGGTCATTTGGCCACAATAATACCTACATACATGTTAGCTAGCCGGTAAATCAGAGTATGTCGTCTAAGGCCAGTTTCAAAAAGGATGCCACATGTCATAATAAAGCTAGGCTCTTGGAAAAAGGGACTCCGATCCGAACGCCACACCTACCGTTTCTTTACGGATGGATCTAAAATGAGTGAAGTAGTGCGAACTGTGCCGTTCGGAGGTTGCATGAAACTTTAGGTTTCTACCCTTTGTGTGAGAGCATCAAGGCGCACACCACAAATCGGAGGACAAGCTCGGTCAAACACTTAGTAAATGTGAAGCGCCAAATATTTACATATTTTATTCATCCATTTAAGGGCCTCATCTGCGGAATTTATAAAAACTTTTTATTGGTTGGGCGTTGCTTCCAATATTCACTCATTTCTTGGTTTCGCACAGAACCAGTTGGGAGCAGCCGTATGCTTTCAACTTGGCTCCTTTAAAAGAATTTTCTGGAAAGAAATTTGTCAAATAGATAAGATCTACAATTGAAGTTATGAAATAAATAATATTTGACTTTTATTACCTGAAAGTGAGATCTTAAATGTGCTCTCGAGAGTTCCGGTGATTGCAGCAATTGATGGCATTTTTTTATTCATTTCCTTACCAACTTTTGCGTCAAACTTTTGCATATTCTGCTCAGCCATAACCACCCACAGCAGTTGGTGAATGCATTGCAACTTCGAGTGATCTAATTAAAAGTTAAAATTTCAAATTTGAGGGTCAACTTTTATTCGAATTCATCAAAGTGTTGTCTATGTAACTACGCGATAAGTAAGAAACTTTCATACATAACTACAAAAATTTGTATTTACATTTCGACATGTGTACAAACATTTAATGAATTTGCGGTGAAAGTTTCTACCCACACTGTTTCGCTGTGAATCGAGTTTAGTAGCAGCATAGAATTAGAATTCATTACGATTTCCCAGCTTTATTTGGTAGTATATAGATTGTCAAAAAGCAGAGTATTCAATCAGAGTAAAAAATCCAAATTACATAGATTTTATGTGCAAAGTTGAGCTACGTTGCAGCAAATTGATGCGGTGCGCAAAGGACTGTGCACAAAAGTCAAAACTGCAATGGGAAAAGTTTTCAGGATTAAAAGATAAGAGAATGCAGTTGGGTTGGTAAGTGATTTTTTAGCGCGAAATTATGGAAAACTAATTAAAATAAAGCATTAAATGCGATTTTGAACTGCGATAATTTGTAGAAAGAAGTGGCAACTAAACATTTAGAAATTTATGTGAATTAAAAAAATGCAAAACTTTCGCTTACCAGGAGAAGGAAAAGTTCATGATGATGATTTTAATTAATTACTTTGACAAATAAACAACAACATTAATGTGTAATATCGTAAATCGTTATTCATGGATTTAAATTTCTTCCTTTATTTTTATCGGCGAAATTGAGGTTGATATTTTTTTATAAAACTTTTGTACTTTTGACAGTTTCTGTTTATAAATAGCTAAAAGTCAAATTGCTTAATACAAATTAGATAAAAAAAATTTCTTGGAGGATACCTAAAAAACCCGAGATTGCCATACAAATTTATGGAAAAAATATAAACCCAATTTAAGTGATTCAACTACGATTTTTAATTATTTAAGATGGTAACAATTGTGGTTGTTTATTGATTTCTTACTGTTTTCAGACATTTCAAAATTTGATATTTCATGACTTTCTCGCTAAATTTCTGGATTATTTGGAAATACTTCGCTTTTTCATGATCTTTCGAGATTTTTGAGGCTTTTGGGTATTTTTTCAGAACTTTTCGGGCTTATCTAGAAACCGTAAACATTTTTCGAAATCGTGCAGAATTTTCCGGTACCGTTCGGAATCTTTTAGCGGATTTTAGGATAAACGCACTCTTAACTTTTAAAAAAATCTCCGATTTTTTTCTTCTCGAAAAAGATATCAAGCAAACTCTGTTTATATGTACGTCTTAAAAATTAAAATGACATAATTAGTGTTTCTTGCCCAAAATAATAATGGTTGGGACTATCCGTACATTCGGATATCCGGATATGCATTAATTTGGTTATCCATTCGTTCGGCTATTCGGATATACTAAACAGTTTTTGAACGGATATGTAAAATTTTTCTCAAAGAGCTGATTTATCAAGTTTTCACATTTTTTAAGAACGAAATTTGTGTTCAAAGGGCAGATAAATTTCAAAACCTGCTTGAGAAAACGGTCTTTAATATACCGAGTTGAATATAAATAATAGAACACTGCACTAATACCCAAACAATGGTTATTTTATCGTTAATTTTAAGATTCGAATATCCGGATAATCTATACACTATTCGGACATCCGTATAACACTTTTCGGATATTCGGACTTTTTATCTGGCTAGTCAAAGAACCGAAAAGAACTCCCAGGCCTAGTTAAAGACCTTTTATCTCTTGACTAATTTATTTCAGAGAGGTGGCAGCTTCAAATATTGTATTCCTTCTGCCTAACTATTATTGAAATACAAAAATACAGGGTGTACCAAAAGTCAGGCCGGAAACGAGTGACAGTCCAGGTCAAAATATTTATCAGAAAAATATTAAAACAATCGATGTCTTGTATTTTTTAAATTATATGCGTTCAAAAAAAACAAGAAAAAATTTACAACCTGTGATGGTTTTTTAATTCCCCTTACTTAAAATTTCTACTTGTTCTCAATTTTATTTTTATTATGTAATTCAGAGTAATGCTTCTGTAAATTGCCGTCTAAAATTTATAGCCAACTCCTCTATCTTGGATGAAAAATTACACATTTTGCCCCAAAAAAAATTTAAAATTTAATGCTTCGCCCAGTTTCAACTTGACTGTGCTGAGAAAAAAATGTATTACACTAATTTGGCAAGTAACTTTAAAAGTTGGCTCAGTTAATAAGGATTCCAAGATTGTTTTTGTAAAGAAACTTAGTTTTGAAATTTATTTTTTCTTGCTTACTTAAAACGATTGCAGGGTACCCAAGACTTTCCTTGAAGCTGTAACTTTTAAAGTAATTCTAGTTTGAGTGAGACGTAGAGAGTCATTTTACGAAGTGTGAGCGAGAAAGAGAGTGACGCTACTTTGTCCTGGTCTGTCACCCGTTTCCGGCTTGACGTCGACTACTGGGACACCCTGTATATGCAAAATTGTTCAGCATTTCATTGGAGTATTCAGTGAGTTTATATTATATGTACATACTACTTATTTTACAATTTCTATGGCACTTATTTGCCGACTTGGCCCCTTCTCAATCATCAAAAGCTTGTATGTTTAAGTGGAAAAACTTGTTGTCAAAGCAAGCAGCTGACAACTTCAACAAAACAAATGCAATCAATTTAAGGCAACAAGCGAATGTTGCTTCCTCACTAAATTATCCGCCACACTACAAAATGAATATATCTCAAGCTTTGTGCCACCTTATTCCACGCAACAATATTTAGCCGCTGCATTCACCAACAAACGCACAAAATTATCTCCACGCCTGCATATCCTTGCTAGAGCGCTTCCGTCGTTGGCTGGCGTTTGTACTTAATTGCCACAAAGGACTTGGCTCCTTGTTGTAGTCATCTGCGTTTATGTTATTCATACACTCCAAGCTTTGTTGCTCTCTAAATAAACTCTACAAAGGCAAATAAAGCGCACTGTATCTTCGCGCTCTATCCGAATCCCTCGCTAATAATTCCTACCAACTCCCTGCCTTGCTTAACCCTACTCCCCTTGCCATGCCTTACCCTACTTTTGTTTGAATACTTTTGCATGGAAATATGTACTGCAAGCGGTTTCAAAGCGCAACGTATTTTGTTGCAAATTACTTCCTTAAGCAAGTGTCCTTCCTAGCTTTTCATTCCTTTCTGCACCGCTTTCAAAGCTTTAATTTAGTTTTCGTCTGTGGAAACTCCTTATCCCTCTTAAGTTTATCTGGTATTCAGCGAATAGTGACTTTGTTTAGAACCTGCAAGTTATTTGCATAATAGATTAAACAAAAGTAAAACTGCACTAAAGCAGCAGTAGAATGAGAATAGCAAGCTAAATATTAATGCAACAAAAACCATGCAAACACTGCAGCCCCATCTACTTAACTAGTCTAAAATTATGCATCGACCTGCTTTTAAATTCTCATATCAAAGCATTTCTCCGCACTTACGCCGTGCCTTCCAAGGTTACTACTTAAATTTAAATCTACATGCAAAATCTACATATGTACATGCATATGTATTTATATAGGAAACAAAGAACAACAACTACGCGAAGAAAATGTTGCTTAATAAACTCGAGTGTTATGCAAAATGGTTTCCGCCTTTCAGTTGCAGACTTTCACAACCTGTAACCAATCAAGCAGCAGTATATCCTGTTGACGCTACGACAGGCCAAGACAATTCAAAACAATACTGTACATTTACAAAGTTCGCTAATGACTTTGATTTATAGTTAGCGGAATTCCAGACGCTGACTGGCGAGGACGACATGTTGTTTCCAATGGCTTGCAAGAAAAGCAAAACATCCAGTCAGGGTTGTTGTAAAGGGATTTCGTAGAAGAGGGCCCAATACAATTATGAATTTGATGAGGTATTGGTATTATTAAGCTGATGTTAAAAGGAAATTCACTCAGGCCCTCAATTTTCGGACAGTCAACGTGAGGAAACCAATTAACTTCGGCCACGCGGCGTGGTAAAATAAAATGTTGCCGACTTAATGGAATCAATGTTGACTTAGAGGCCAGTGATAACTACCTACATTACGCCGGCTCAAGACTTCGTGACAAGAGTACCTATACCTATACTTCTGATAAACATATAAGACTAAGTTCTGGGCATGGCAGACGATAGTACTTTATATATTCATCCATACTGATGTTTCTAATAAGAAGCCAGTGCCGGTCGGTGAACCTGCAGATCAGTCAATCTATTCGCCTGAAAAACTACTGTAGAGTCTTCCGAACCGTAATTTATACTGTAGAGAAGGCAGCTAGTCTTCTTCTACAAAATAGCACGGTTTCAGCTAGAAAAGTCATTATTTTCATACATAGATCCACAAGCGGATCTGAAAGCAGTAGTATCGTATCGTTTAAACTAATCCTAACCTCGCTTGTGGATCACGGAAACCTACTACGATCCGATCGTATGCTAAGCCGCATCCACATAGAATGACTAACAGCCTAATTATCGATCTCGCAACGAACGTTCATTTCGTCTGCTAGACGTTTCGTTCGTGTGTTGGTACTGCGAAATCGACTGGCAGCACAACAGCCAATTGCAATTAAAATGTTTCAAAAGCTAGTTTAACAACATCATTCCAGCATTTAAGCGCAATCGAGACAATAGCAATGTAATCGGCGGAAAGACAAGGCGATGACGAACTCTAGAGTTACGAAATTGCAAGCAGAGGCGATATCGTCTGCAGACTAATCGTTCCTGCGGCCTATCGGCGAGACAGATAATAAGGCTGTAAGTCTCGAAAAAGATATTCGACAAGAAATCTGAAGCACTATCAGTGAAATTAGGCGATTACACAAAGAAAATATAGATTTAGCTTTCAACCTCATTGCGCAAGTCGTAAATTAGAGTAAAATTTCTTTCAGGACTGTATACCACTGGCATTTCCTACTACCGTGCTAAAATAAATAGATGACGAAAATTGTCGAAAACTATACAACGCTTCCAAGTTTTTCCGATCAAAATTTGAGGCAATGCCATGCAATTTTCGATACGACTCGACTCTCGAAAACGACTTTCACTCGAGACGACACTCGTAATGAGGATGTTTATGTTTTCCGCTGTTCTAGTTGAAGACGTGGCTTCACATGTGAAGTCATCGCTTGTTTCTTGGGACGTTGAACAAGTTTTGGGCGATTTCCAGCAATTATCCAATTAATGCTCATCGCACTGTTTAGTTTTCTCCTAAACTTTTGATAACGGAAGAAACAAGGGATATTCACCAAAGAATTACACTAGCCTTAGGCTAAAATACATAAAATTAGTGTACAGAACTTTTTTCAGTTGAACCCCTACAATAGAAAGCGAAGTCAAGTCATAAAAACTTACTATATTTAACACTCGTACTCTGCTCTTTCTTGCTCTATATTGGAATACCAGCACTGGCTTCTGTGTTCTTGAAGGAACCTGTGTGTGTGATTTTATAGCTTTGGGCTGACTGTTACTTTCCGTTTTGAAACCTAAGGCACTATATAAGTCTGAGAAAATGTGCTAGGTATATAAATCTATGAATCGTGCATTGGTGTCAAAGGGGCTGCGGTGATCTGGGAAACTCGGTAACAACCTACAGGCATTCTTCTCTTACAACCCGACTCTTCACATAGAATACGAGTTTTGAAATACTCCATTGACAGATCAGAGCTGAGAAAACACGAAACTGAATAGAAAGTTTCTGAGGCTCTTTGTTTAGAATTACTCGTAAAAGATGCAAAAGCTAGAAGTCAGCTTATTATAAACCAAAAGCGTGCGCTATTATTACAAACGAACATACCCACAAAATGCGCTCCTTTTCATTTCGATATTCCCACGCGCTTGGCTCATGACATTCGCACACAACAACTACAAAATTTTCATCCCTCCCTTTCCACATCCAGCAGCGTCAACTTTTTACCTAAGCATTTTTGCCATCAGCCTACAACTACCTCCCACTGCCTTTGTTGTCATTGTGAGTTCTACTCATCAACTTGAAATCTTCATTCGCTATCTGCTTGCCGCGACTTCCGGTTCACGTTTTCCTTATTAAATTCCGCCAAGTTTAAAGCACTTGTAACTGGTTTTTGTTGTATCTTTGGCTTGTATCTTTACGTTTTGCTTCTTTTGTCAGCGCATAAGTATATAATTTCCTAAGGATTTCTTTGAGTCTGCTTACGGCTGCACCTCAGCTCAGAACTTCGTTTTCCATTTTGCTAAAAGTAGAAGTATTTGCATAACAAAAGTAATGTACATATATTTGTATTGGAGTGCACACGGAAAAGTGCAGTACTCAGCAGTTTCTTGCATTGCTTTTGTATGTTTGTATGTAGGCATGCATGCTGCATAGCGTATTATCCTTGCTCTAGCTGTCATCATTTCTGACGGCCTCATTCAATCTTTGTCAGCGTTTCTTTTTTTTCTATCTCATTTTACTTTTTAAATCAGATGACAAAGTGAAATCTGGATTTGTTGTTATTAGTGCTTTTAAGTGCAGCTGAGTTTGTTGCAAATGAAAAGCGTGCATGCAAAAATATGTGCGTATCTATGAAATTTTTAAAAACTAATTCGTGTGCTCTTTAACAATGCATTTTATGTTATTAAACTACAATTTTGCTGTAGTTTGTTCATATAAACATTGTAACACTTAAAATGCAAAGAGATCTCAGGTGATTTACTCCACTTTAACAATATACTAGCGCAAATACTTTGTTCCTCTATTTTTATTACATCAGCTCGTAAAAATGCCAATTTGATTGATTCTTTGCACTTAGCTTTGTACGATGAAATACATACCGCAGAAATTGAGGAATTCCCTCAAACGCTTGAAACAGCATCGAGCGCCTATCGAATCTAAAACAATCGAAAGAAAAATAAACACTTTGAAAAATGAAAATAAACACTAATTGATTCATCTCAGCTATTTCCTACTAAAATGTTGTACTGAAAAGAAGAAAAGAAAAATAAGTAAACAAAAATCCACTGATGATTTTTTTTTTTGCATTTTCCACATATAGAGATAAAATATATGGCATAGTTTCTTTCGCATGAAGTGTTTATACTTAAAGGTACATAAGTACATGTATTTCAAGCGAATTTTCAATAAAAGAGTGGGAAAACACCATCGTTGTTTTCAAGATGGCGGCAATCCCACAGCCACCTGCAATCAAGTTTTACTGGCCTCGCGACTAGCCCTCAATATGCAAAAATAATTACCCACCATGAAAAAACCGTCGAATTTTCGTAATCTATATATTCATATAACAGAGAAGATGCTTAAAGTTTGCAACTGACTATTTAACAGTGTTATTGAGTTTTATACCACGATTTGTATTTTAGCAAAAATGGAAAAAGTAACAAATTCTAAACGGTAGAAGTTATAGCTGCTATTTCGGAGAGATCAACCTACTCCAATAAAGTGCAGCTGATTTGCCGCTATTTAAACATGAATGTGTAGTTGTTGTTTTAAATTCCATACATTAATTAGATTTCTTCTATAGTTTTAGGCAGGCTCAGCCCAAGGTATTCATTTTTATTTTTATTATTGTGGCGTAATATTTTAATTCAACAGTGTTATTGAGCTTTATACCACGATTTTTTTTTAAATTTTACTTAAGTATTTTTCCGTGGTCCGATTGTGGAAAAACGTGGCGAGGAGAAAGCTCATCGCTAGGTTTAAAGAAAGCTGCCACCCGTTTAAAAAGCTATATTAATAGGCTTGATCAAATACAGTGCGGGTGTAAAATGGCAAAAAGTTTAAGAAAGCCAATTTGAAAAAAAAAATGTTGTTGAGAGGGTTGCCACCTGTTCGAAAACCTAAATTCCATTAACTTGATTAGATAA
>JAPVRG010296260.1:2011-14293 GCA_029783565.1 Rhagoletis cerasi
AGTAAAGTATTTCTACTTCAATTTTGCGGAAGTATACAACTATAAAACTCTTATAAAACTTGTTGTGTTATCCGGGAGCACCCGTCATGGAGTCAAAAATAGCGTTGTCCAACTCCTACCGTTGTCGTTACCATTACCGTTACCTTTACGATTATCAATACCATATTTAAATTACTTTAGGCAAACCAGAGTTATTCGCATGCACGTAACTGTTAGCACATTTGTACATATAAATGTATGTAAGTGCATGTATATATGTACTTCCATACATGTAGGCAACGATTAACAGTTACAAGGACACAAAAATAGAGTAACAACACTTTTGTTTTAATTTTATGGTCTGCGTGTTTGGTCGACAATTTCTGCAGGTCATTCAGAGAATAACAACTCCAACTTCTGTAAGCCGCAGCTGCTGCTGGGCAATGTAATGATGATGAGTGGGTTGCCTCACTGTAAACAACTTACAACTTAAAGCTGTGGTAAATGTCATGCACACGCACACGCAAATACATACATAAATACATACATAGGCATTCAAACGTAAACTTTGGTCCTTTGGTGGCACATTTCGACGCTGACAACTAATTTAGCACAATTATACTTAAAACTTTTGTTAATTTGCGTGCAATGCGTTTGACAATTATTTGCTTGCTTTGTCTTTATGAGTGGGGCCCAAGTTATCTAAATATGCCCTCCATGTTGTAAATATGGCTTGGTAATAGTTTTAATTATGACAGCTACAAGTTTTAAGTGATATTACAGTAAAATGTGGTTGAAGCTTTATACACTTGCAAAAGTGTTTTTTATGGAAAGTTATCGAGTAAAAGTGTCGTAGGAGCAAAGTTTAAGTAGATTTTTGAAATCCTTGCGCTCACAGCTATAAAAGCAACAAAGCGTTCAGCAGTGAGACAGAGAGACAGAGAGAAAAGGAAAAGTTGAAAATCAATTGCAAATATTGCATTATCAGTGTAATTCTATACTCTTTCGTACATCAGCGTGCGCAAATTACCGATATAATCTCGTCCTTGCTGCTTGCTCACCAACCTACAACTCAATCTCGAAATCCCCCGACATGCGTTCCACAAATCACACTGGTCTTTATCAAACGCGCGCGCACTGTCAGTCCGTCCATAGCAATTTCGTATGCCACCAGTTCAGTTCAATAGGCTCATCATCAACCTGTTTCGCGCGCTGTCCATTTTGGGCTCTGACACTTGTTCAAAAATAATAACACTTAAAAATCTTTTTCCGCTTTTTCGAAATGTGGCGGCTGTGTAGAGTGGAAGTGCGCGCATTTGGTGGTAAATGCATGGGAACTAAGTGCGAGTGTGTACGAGTGCATGCTTAAGTGATTTGCCGTTTGTATTTCATGTTTTTGCGTTGGTTTTTTGCTTTTTGCTTTGCTTTATTATTGAAGTGCGTCGTGTGACACGTGACCGACCGAGTGCTGTTTGATTAGTTGATTTACAGGGTATTGTGGCAACCCTTGTTTTGATTTTTTTATAACTACACCTAAGTATGAATGTATTTATGCTTATATTTATGTAAATGTGTGTTTGTAATGGCATGCATATGGTTGATTGCTGGTAGTACTTATGGTAACTTCAGGTTCCAGCCCCCAGCAATACTTTTCACATTTGTTATATAATCCTGTTCCCCCTTCCACTTGTATGTGGCTTGTTTTAATGCAGATACCTTAATCATCAATTGCTTCGTTTATGTAACTGATTTATGTATGTTAATGCGAAAAAGTCATTACGTTTTATAAAAGCCAAATATACTACTAAAAAGTACTTGAAAAGCGAATGTGAGAGTTGCTCACTAAGATTGGATTACCATTGGTATTGCGATTATTGTACCAATACCATTACTATTACCATTATCATTACTATTACTATTACCATTACTATTATCATTATCATTACCATTACTATTACCATTACAATTACCATTAACATTACAGTTACAGTTAACATTACATTTAAAGGAAGAAGGTTTAAATCGAAAAGTACTTGAAAAGTGAGTTTCTCACTAAGATTGGGTTTCCATTAATATTACGTTTATTATTCCAATACCATTACTTTTACCATTATCATTACTATTACCATTACTATTACATTTACCATTACCAATACCATTACAGTTAAAATTGCCATTACTATCACCGTTACCATTCCTATTAGTATTACCATTACCATTAATATTTATATCCATTCCATTACTATTACCGTTGCCATTCCCATTAGTATTACCATTACCATTAATATATCCATTACCATTAGCATAATTAATACATTTAAAATTACCATTACCAGTACCGTTACCATTACCGTTAAAATACACAAATCCATTACCATTACCACTACTATTACCATTAAAATTACAATTACCACTACCAATATCATTACCATTCCTTTAAGTATTACCATTACCATTACCACATGGTTGTTTCCTGAAAAGTGTCAACGAAGAGCAAAAAAATTATATTGTACTTAGGCCAAACTTTTTGAAGCCATCAAAAAGGTGAACTTTCCAGCTATTTTGCGCCAAAATTATAATTTTTCCGACTATCTAAAAGTTTTATATACTTTTTTTTTGAGTTGCGTAGTTATACGAAAACAATTACCTATGTATATAAAATCCTAGTACAAAATAGGGTGAGTGATTCGGTTTTTCGGTTTCAATCGGTTTTTTCTTGCATATTTTTAGACTTTTTTTTTGAAATCCTAATTTTTCGAATACCGAGTAAACCGGGTTTTTACAATCGAAAAACCGGATTTTCACTCAGTTTGTTGATATGCCAGAATCTAATAATTCTAAATATTTATTTAATTTATTAAAAATGGAACTACAGTTTTTTTTTAATTTTATATCTGAATACTAGGGCATTCCCTACTGCAGAAAAATACCAAAAAAAAATTTAAAAGGAAAACCGAACGAAAATTTTTTCACTGTTGTTTTGTTGTACCAGCTTATTAAACTCTGTCTAAATCAGTGAATCGATTACATGTAGGGAGAGCTATGTTAGATGAGCTGATGTGAGTGGGCATGTGAAGCGGTGGTTAGCGTCGTCGGGGCATCTCATTCAAAATAGACAGAGTAGTTTGACCTTATACAATATCCAGAATGGAGTTGTGTCGAAGTAACGCGCGTCTCACAAAGCAACGCGAGCTCTCCGTCTGAGATAGGTGGTTGTTTGTCTCCGATGATGGAATTCAAGGGGCGACAGTTGACGAAGGTGCTGATTGATTCTCGAGTTTTTACCGTCAAAGAACTTTTTAATTTTTTTTATGTTTTACTTTTAATCCAAAATACTTCAAATGTATTTTGCCTTACTGATTTCTAAATTAAAGCTTTACATATTTTTGACAGTTACGTTATAATTTTGGTCATGATTTCTTAAAATATTACTGTATAGAAAATATGTAAAATAAAACGGGTTTATCCGGTTTTTTCTTAATTTGAAAATGGACAACCGGTTTTTTCCAAATTGCCATTTTTTGAATAAGTCGAAAACCGGTTTTCGAAAAAAGAAATAATCGAACACCCTAGTACAAAGTCAGTCCTTTATGGTTTACAACTTATGCAATTTCAAAGTACTCCAGTAAAGTTATAAAATAAATGCAAAGTTAGTGTTTTTTCATGCGTTCGAAAAAACATATCTTTTATTTAAAAAAAAAAGACTATTTACGTTGACATTTTTGCCCAATTTTTGTTTGCAATAGCCAGTTTTGGTTTCTCCTTCAGGTCGCATAGTTTTGTATATACATATATGCTTAAGTGTGCTTATCAAATAATGGATTCAACAAATGATATCAATGAGTTTTCAAAACCATTGCAGAAGCGATAGTTTAAAATAAGAAAAGTACCAATCGTTCAAACACTGCACAATTTTTCTTGCGAAAATGGGCACTATCCTTTTTACATTTGCTTAATCGGATTGAGTTTTCTAATTATTTACTTTCTTATGTATATGCTATATTGCATAACTATAAATTATCGTTTTTTTTGAAGCATAAACCAACACGCTGAATTCTAAGTAAATATTCAGTCACCTCCAACATGAGCTTCGTTTTAGGAACGCCCGAACAGCAATTTTAGGCCGCCCTAAAGTGGCAATATACCATTTGTGGAAAATATTTTTAATTGCGTTGGATAGATGACTATGAAGGCTGACAAAAGAAATATGTCTGATCTAAAGCCTACCATAACGTTTATACTGAAAAGAGTGTGCCAGGTTGGAACGTCCGTAAAGTAGGAAATGCCCATATCCATTACTATTAGCATAATAATTACCATTACAATTACTATCATTACTATTACACAGCTTCATAAACAAAATTCGAAAAATAGTGCCAGCAGTGTTGCCAGATTTTTTTTTAAGAAAAAAGCTAGATTATCTCCAAAACAAGGCTAAAAAGGCTATTATATTCTTTTCGAGTAAAAAAAAAGCTAAAAACAAAAAATTTTTTTCTGCTTTCTTTTTCAAGTTTATTGAGTTTCAAACATAACAACTTGGCATAAATCTGTTTATGTACATATGCATGATAAAAAAATCAAAGGATTTACTTTTATTTGGCGTAGTAGTTGCTGTGAAAATTTCAATTTTATAAAGTAGACAAACTTCAAAATATAAATGATGGCCGTCGAATTCAGCGAACGGTTTTACCTTTAAATACTAGTATCATGTGCATACCTACACATAAATTTATGTATGTATGTATGTATGTATGAAAATAAAGCTACATTTTCGTTTGCAAATGTATCGAGTTTCAACTCAAAAGAAGAAGCTTCTTAAGCTTATATATAGTCATTACGGTAAGAGGTACCTTAAATGTCTTCGTTTTCTGAATCTGATGAATTAGATTCATTAGATTCATTACATTCATTATAAATATTTACATACATTCCAAGCGATTCTTCGTTAATACTAAAAGTATCACAATATTTATTCAATCTTTTAAGACTGCTTCTTACGGTTATAATGGAGTTAAGCATTCGCTACTTCCATGCGAAATTTCTTCAACCGATCGCTACGTCAAGTATCTTTAACAAAAAAAAAACATTAACAAAGACAATACAATTTGAGATATACTGAAATAAACCCATCCATTGTTTGAGGTTAAAATTAAAAAATTCGTAGAACAAAGCACAGCTCTTTTCCGACCACTCAGTTCAAAAATACCGACTAACAGTGATATGCAAAACGGTTTGCGCTAGTCGATAACTTTTTTGTGCTCACTATTTTCAGAGTTACCATAAACTAATTTGTCTATGATATCTACTTATCTACTAATATTTTTAGAATTACCATAACGAAATTTTGCATGATATCAATATTATTTTCTAAATATCGATTCAATAAAGAACTTTAGTAAGAAAAAAGAAAAAAGGCTAGAAAAGGCCAAATCAAATTCAAAAAAGCTAAAAGCTAAATCACTTATTTAGAGGCTAAATGCATTCAAAAAAAGATAAATTTTGCCTGAAAAAGGCCGGAGTGGCAACACTGAGTGCTAGAGCCGAGACCAGTCTATACGTTTTTGGGGTCGCTGAATCCAAATCCAAGGCCAGTTTTCCTCATCACGTCAGATTTTTTTCTTAACCTCAAAAAACATGGCGTATATTATGTAGCATTCACGTTTTTTGAGGTTTGGAAAAAATCCTGATATTATGGAACAAAACGGACTTTAAAAAGAAAAGGATAGTCTGATCTCCGAACACCGACACTTTTTTTGTGAGACGGTGTAACAGCTGTGCACAGCCACTACCATTAGCATCAATCGTACCATTACCATAACGCACCACTAGGCCCGATCTACTCCTAAACCCTAGTGAAACTTAAACAGTTCAATGATGGCAGAGAATGAGAGTTTGTTACCTCTGTTCCCAGCCCTCCTAGGTGCATTAGCCCCTCTTTGCTCTCAGCTCTTTCTTCATAGTATACGGCCCTGTGCCAAGGAAGGATTTTGGTGTTATTGGTCGTGTAACAGGTCTATTCTGCGCTGGTAACAAAAATTTTTTAAACGGTAAAAAAAGTTCCTGTACATTTTGAAACCCTTTTCGCATTCTGTGTAAGTGGTACTTATCTTATCGTTTTGTCTGCCTCCGTCTTCCACTGTATGCCTCTGTGTCCTGAGACTCGCCGCTGTTGTACTGAGCTGTGTTCCCTTAAGGTGTTTAGTTTTCCAACTCATTCCCATATCCTATGCGACAATGATTTATATGAAGATGCGGCTGACTGACATATTGGGGATTGCCAACAAGGTTCAACGTCCTTTAATGTCCGCCTGTGTGCCATCATCGGATCTGGCATTATATGTATACCACCTTTAAGTGAAAGCATAAAAGGCGTTTTTTGGAATTTTCTAATTCCCTTCACAATCGTGAATATTTTCTGGAAATTTGTCCACTCGATTATGCCATCCTTATCGAGTAGGAAGAGACGGGCATGTTTGAGATGATTTGGATTTTCTAATTTCCTTGTTGTAGATAGTTATGGCTGACGCGTAGTCTTTCTAGTTTCAAGTACGCTTTGCCCGGTTGAAGCGATCTCACTGGAATGCACAGATTGGTGTCCATTATGGCTCGCTGTTTTTTGACTTGGTGCTATCGCTTCTTTTTGAAGCGTTCAACCTGCACACTTTGCCCCTTAATTCTACTCGACACTTAGTCCTGAAGTCGCTCTTGTCCATACTTAGGGCCAATTTCACCATCTCTGTTTAAATGGAGATTAGTGTGGTGAAATTGGCTCTTAGTTTGTTCTGTACTAGCGCCTATGATAACATTCCCAGTAGCTAACTTCCTAGGTCTCTTACTGGCTATCTTTTTAATTAAAGACGCCTCCGTGGTAAATGGGGTGATTCTGTCATCATACGTCGAAGACTTGGCTGAGTTTCTCCAATGTAAGATCAGTTGATAAACCCAGTTATTTTCGAAGATGTGCCTGCTGCCCTTCGAGGCCTTTACCAAATATGAAACCTAGAAGGGGCCCTATCTGTTATTGACGTTAGTGCTGCCTTACAATTCCCTATGAGAAAGTAAGTACATTCTTGGATTACCAAAGGATAAGTCCCACATTACCTTACTTCTTCGCCAAGCTTTTTACCTCACCTCTGTAGAGTCACGCCAGAACGATGCAGAGATAATAATAATAATAATAATAGATTGGCGCTTACACATATGTTAGTGTTTGGCCGAGCTTCTCCTCCAATTTGTGGCGTGCGCCTTGATGTTGTCACACAAAGAGGAGGGACCTACAGTTTTACGCCGACTACGAACGGCGATTGTATTTTTGTGAGAAGCTTTTTCATGGCAGAAGTACCCTCGGAGGTTTGCCATTGCCTGCCGAGGGGTGACCACTGTTAAGAAAAAACCTTTTTTTCTAAATTTTTTTGCGACGTTGCTCCGACCAGTGCTTGAACCCAGGCCTGCGGAGTGGAAGCGCGCACTGCTTACCACTACACCACAGCGCCCACGATGCAGAGATATACTGGGACAATAACCATTACGATGACGACCACCACCAAGATCTTCCCTCTTTTCTCAACTATGCATATCTATGTAGGGTATCAAAATTATTCAGCATTATTATAGTCAAATTCTAAAGTTCAAAATAATCAAATATTTAATCACTACCATTTTGTATATCCTTCATGAAGATTAATGGCCCACATCAACCTGTCAGTGTCTTAAATCAATGTTTAATAAATAATTCATATCCTTTGGCAGAGTTAAGATAATAAATTAATCTTAATAAATTACAAATCAACTCACACAAAGTGAAAGAAAATCAGCATACAGCTAACTCTAGACCTACATAAGTAAATATGTAGCAACGAAAATAACAAAAACAATAATGACAACTATTAAGCAAATTGGTAACGATGTAATGACAAGATTCAAAGTGATGACAAAAGCAATTAATTAAAGTGAGAACAGAGCATAACAAATGCCAAAAGGCAGGTAAATGTATGCACACGCGCGCACACATGCACAAAGAAACACTAACAAATGAATTAAATTCAAGGTGGCTGCGTTCGATGCGTGTATAGAAAGGGTAAGCGCAATTTGTGGTGGGGTCGCCTTGGGGGCCCTTTAGCAAATGAAAATGAATGGCGAGCGACATTATTGCATTCCACTGCCGCCAATCCACCCCCGCACCGCACCGCACCCCAGTCGTTAGATCACCAATCAAAGCATTTTAGCTGGATTCAGTGGTTGGTTGGTGGGTGCGGAAGCAAAGTTTGTTGGCCAAAGTTTTTGCGCAAACTTTCTTTAACTCTCAAACAAATTCCAATGCCTGCACACTTACATTTACACATACAAATGCATAAATAAAATTTATTTGAGTTTGCAATATGTGTGAATATATATTTGCATGTACTATATGTATGTATGTATGTATATTTTCTACAGTTTGAAATGCAATTAATTATGCGAATCTGACAAAAAATTGCCTTTCGCTGCTGAATGTACCTGCACTAGAAAGTTGGTGTAATTTAATTTTTAATCGCACATAAATACATATGTATGTATGTACACATTTGCACTACCACTTCTTTGTCAACGTGTAAGTGTTGAATTTTAAATTATCGCTATCTAATAGGTGGCTTTGCTTTTTAGTTAATCCCATACAAGAAGAAATGTAATTAGTGGGCTTAAGGGATTCTCAAAGCATTTACAAAAGCTTTGAGCTTACACAAGTTTCAGTGCATGATTTGACCCTGCAGGAAAAAATTAGTTTGAGGACTGTAAAAGAAGAATGTAATTTTTTTTTAACACATGCAAAAATATTCAAAATTCAGCGTTGTTTGCAGAGAAAGATAATTTCTTTGAATGTAGAAATGAAGGCAAAATAATGTTTTTGGTTGCTGGATTTATGAATTATTAGAAATATCTCTCGTCTTTTTTTTTGTGAGGTATACATAGTACGAGTTACGGACGCGACAGATTTTTCCCAAAGAATAAAATACAGCAATGATGTTCATTTAACAAAACATAGGGTATAACGTAATATGATTTTTATGTACACTATATACATATGTATGTATACTAGGGTGCATCACCAAAAAAAGTTGCGGATTTTCCATTGGGATTATGAAATCTATTAAATTTTGAGACTACTGCCAAAATATTTCGTAAAAATATTAAGATTTACGTGAGCTGGACCGATTTGAAAATAGCATTAAAACTCTCATTGTTTTGATTCCGTTGATACAAATTTTAAACATTTGAATGCAGGCCGTTTAAGCTTAAACTCTTCTATCATCTGGCGTGATTAAAAAAAAATTATTTTTAAAAACTTATTTTATTTATAAAATTTTCGGTTTTTGGAGGTATTTGCAAATCGGTCCAGCTCACGTAAATCTAAACATTTTTCCGAACTATTTTGGCGGAAGTCTTAAAATATAATTAATTTTATAATTCCAATGGAAAAATAGTATCGATTTTTTTGTATGGAGAGTGATGCAGCCTAATGTATACATACCATTTGCCATAGATATTGGGAAAAAATTAATTAGATCGCTTACTCTTTCAAAGAAATACTTTCTTCAAATATAGTATTTACAACTAACATAAAAAACATGTGCAAATTAATATTGAAAAATGTGCTAGAGTTTCCGCTCGCCAGAAAAGCAGATTTTGAACGACATAAATTCAGAGTCCTCAGTAGGATTTTCCAAGGATATGCCAAGCACACAGAAATTAACCACATATCATTCAATAATGCACTTCACACAGCTTCGATGAGTAGATATGAGCCCCTCAACAAAGTACTCCTTGTTTCCATAGCCTTTGAAAAAAAAGCAAAACTTTTGACCTCACTTTGGACCATTAGTCGCACCTTTTTACATGATTTTTGGTATAAGACTTAAAAAAGAGAGGATGTACTTAACTATTGCGCATGCTTTCAATCTTTATCAATTTCTATCGCATTATTGGGGTAGCTTTTTGAAAAGTATGCTTACAAGAAAAAATTTAATATTAGGAAAAGTACTAGCTACATTAGAGCGTCTCGCCTTACAGGCAAAAAGAAAAGTTCGACGTACACCATATGAAGTGTTTTTGAAAAGCATTTAATAAAAAAAAAATATTATTTTGGACAACCCTAGTAGTCGCCCAATTAAATTTTTCGTCGTATCTACGGCACTTATAGTCGGATTTAAAAGTGTGATACACCAATGTTTTTGTCTCGAGGAGGGGATTTTCCTACGGAAGTTTATTGACCTTGGGTGCTCCATTGTGGTACTTACCCACCAGATCTCAGTTGCTACCACCTTAACGTACCCCCTAATTACAGTAAATTAAAGACTGTCAAAAATAATTAATATTTTGCGAGAGAAGTATTTCGATGCGTTCAGTGGAACCCGAAATAAAACACATTTTATTTTTAGTTGGAAAACCATACGGAAACCCCCACTTTTTTTGTTTTTTTTTTTGTGAACCACATGAGGTCCATGTACTGAATGAAGGAAACCCCCCTCCTAGAGACAAAAACATTGGTGTATCACACTTTAAAATCCGACTATAAATGCCGAAGATATGAAGAAAAATATAATTGGGCGACTACTAGGGTTGTCCAAAAAAATTATTATTTTTTAATAAATGCTTTTCATAAACATTTCATATGAGGGGTGTACGGCGAACTTTTTTTTCGATGCGGTGTAAGCTACATATATATAAAAAATAGTCGAAACTTGTCTATATGTGGGGGAGGTATATGATGATAAGCACTGTAGTACCTATAGATTAAAAATATAGTGAAAAACTTCGTTCTTTCGCGCTTTCAAAAGGCTTTATCTATTTCTGCTTATGCGCACGCGGAAAGAACTCACATATCTATTTACATTTTTGGGCTTCAACTTTTTCTAGGATGAAATGTTATTTCCTCAGTGCTATGATAAACGCTTCACAAGTTGTTTCCCCACAATCGCTCTTGCGATTAAGATTCATGCCCGAACGTTTCAGTGAGTTGAAAAAATACTTCTCGTTTATTGTCTGGTCTATCCAAGGAAATTCTGCGTTGACCACAGCACGACAATTAATGAAGTAAAATCGAAGAAGGTCGGTAGGATACTTTTTGAACTGAAGATTCGCTACTGACGAATGTCTGCCATAAAACTAAACCCTTATGCACAATTTAAAATCTGTACGAATAAAGCGATCCTCGAACAGAATGTGAAGACGGTAAAATAATCAAATAAGTGTCTCTCGCATTCGGCAGTTTCCTATTATCTCGAAAAAACTTTCGTGATCAACAGACCCGCGGCAGGAACACGTTCCACAGCTAATTAACCCGCACCAGCGAATAAACTACCAATCATATCAAAATACCACCTTTGCATTGCCACTATCCATAAGTCATTGGAACAACTTCGCCTTGATAGAACGGAAATACTTCTGTTGAAAGATTATAACTTCCTCACGTCCAAAGAATTTGGTCCTAATTTCAACCTGGCAACGAGCACACTAGTAGCATCAGAAATTTGTTCAATATCTACAAATAAAATTGGTGTATGTAATGCAGAAGAAAGGTCTACCCTGGCCCGATTATGTTTCGTTTAGTTCATTAGACAGCATTTTCTACAGAATGAAATTATTTCACAAAACCACCACCTAAATTTCACCGCTCTTCAAACAGCTCTACATAATCAAGGCAACGTATTTCGGGATGAATTGTTCGATAAATAAAACTTCAATCTGATGACTTACAGATCTGTGAATAACCTTACGTGCGTCTAAACTCTAGTCGCTCTATCTGCGTCTGCCCACCACTGGTTTAAGGCAATATTTTATGAAACCACGGGTCAGATAAATTCGCACACAAAGCAAATAGAATCTAAGCCTTTCAAAGTCCTAAAATAGTGGAATATCATTAGAAGTTCTTCTACTTTCGCTCGAAAGAAATCAAATTGTCGCGAACAGAGAAATCAATAAATACAACGATATCGATAAACATATGTTTAAATGTGTCGAAAGTGAAACCGATATCGATCAGTTATCGGAAAAATATCGATACAAATATCGAATCGACACCGGTAAATAGCAGAATATGATATCGACGAATGAGAAGAAATTAATATCGATAATTGCATCGATAAATATTACGATAATTACATATATCGATTAAAATTTTAACGGTAATGGCAGTAAATGCATTGATATATACATGATAAATATCAACGATAAAAATGTATATCGTTTGTGATTTTTATCGATAAATATGAGAAAAAATATAGAAAAAATTTATAAGTTTTCTATTGGATTTTCACTCAAATAACG
>JAPVRG010296269.1:7929-19967 GCA_029783565.1 Rhagoletis cerasi
CGAACCGAACCATTTTTTAGAGTGGTTTTCGGTTCGGTTTTGGCATTTGAAAATAAAAACCTCTCTGACTTAGGGATGGTGTCATTCAACTACTTACTTATATGCATTGCTGCTGTAAATGCTCATTGGCTTTGACAGACCTGTTAAAAATAGATATGTATGTATGTATGAATATGTATACAGGGTGTTCTAGAAGTACCACGACAAACTTGAAGAGAAGATAGGTGGGGGTGAGCTTGCTGATTTTGAAATTTTGAAATTTGTTTTGTTAAAAAAAAAAAATCGGGCATTTTCATGTATTTTCTTTAACAGCATGTAAATGTAAAAAAAAAAATTTACTAAGCGTAGCCTTGTTTGTACATGCAGTTAAAGAAAATACATAAAAAGGCCCGATTTTTTTTTAATAAAAAAAAATATCCATGTTTCAAAAACGGTGACACTTTTACCTGAACAATTTTTGCATATCAGGAAGCTCACCCCCCACCTACATTCTCCTCAAGTCTGTCGTGGTACTTCTTGGACACCTTGTATAATAATTCCTTTGTTATCTCAGTATTGCCTCTTACATACATACTTACATTATGTGTAAACTTATTTACAATGCACACATGCGTGCACTTACTGTTGTGCGACTTGTGTTGAGTCAAGAGGAAATACCAGTCAGTCAAAGATGTAGAAAATAAAAAAAAATCCAGATAGCTGAAGGATATTCTAGTGCCATCAGGCGAGTGAGCACAAGTATCTGCCCGAGTATGACTGCAGGGCGTTTTTGTGGCAGAAAAAAAGGGGTAAAATGCTAAGTTTGCGCATTTTGCAGCTTCTTACGAAGTCAAAGGCTAAACGCGCTTTTTAACACTATTTACATGTGCATATGTATGTATGTGTGAATATGTAGTAGGCATTTACTTGAACAGTCTATTATAAAATGCATTTGACAATGCCTTGCTGAGAATCGATTCTTCGAAGGAAAATTCCTTCAGCGTAAGCAGGCATATGCAAATTTTCGGAGTGTACATATATGTATATATTCTTATTCCCCTGTGTTTATAAGCAAATGTGCGCACCCATTCATTTAAAGTTAATATTTTATATACATTCTTGTATACAGTGACTCAAAGAAGTGTTCACGTTCTGATTTTATTTTAATATCCACAATTAGTGAGTTCACAAGTCGTGATTTGTCATATTTGCTCTTTTGTCCTATTTTATAAGATTAGTTGTAAATACTTTACTTTACAATATTTTGGCAATTATATTTCAAAAAAATCAAAATAATTAAAAGAACACTAAAAAGTTTTTAATGCCAATAAGAAGCGAGAAAAGCAAATAAATAGCTGCGATTTGCCAGAAGTACGCGCACGACGCAATGATGGAAGAAAGTGAGTGGTCAAATGTGTCATTTATGAATTTTATTAATTAATTTGATGCATTTGTATTAGGCGATGAAGATGAGGAGCAAGAGATCGATGAAACTTTTAGGTTGAATATGCTTATTTTGTTGACAAATGGCCGAAGTGTCCATTTAGAAGTTCCCAAATCAAACTATTGGGAGCTGAATGGGCTACGGCATTTTGACGATAACAGATTTTGTCAGATGACTCGCGTGAACAAAATGGAGTTTGCTTACCTTTTAGACTTAATAAAAGATGATGATGTATTTCGAAATAATCATAGTGCAAAACAACTTAAAATTGATACACAACTTAAGATCGTATTTTATCGGTTAGGCTCATCCGGCGAAGGTCTTACGGTTCGTAAAGTGGCGTCTTTGTTTGGTATCGGAGATGACGGTACCATTCAGGTTGAAACCAATTTAAAGCGAAAGTTTTTATACCTGCCCGATGAAAGAGAGCGACTAAAACTTATTGCAGCAACAGAAAAAGAAATGCCTAGTTGTATTCGTTATACAGATGTCTCCGAAATTAAATTAGCTGAAGCACGAAATTTTTTTTTTCTCGGAAGCGCCAATATTCGGTAAAAGTTCAGGTAATTTGTGATCATCACTTGTGCATAAAGCAAGCTTCATTTGATTAGCCAGGCAGCGTTCATGACGCAAAAATGTTTTCGGACTCAACTCAAAACACCCTAATAGATTTTTGTCAAACTCGCTATGGATCACTCGAGATAGTGCATATCCTTTAAAGCCATTCTTGTTAACCCCATTTCGGTAAAGTAGTCCAGAACAGTGTAGAAAGGGAAAAGTTTTATAAATACTTTTCAAAATACCGCGTACGTATCGAAAATTGTTTTGGAGCTTTGACGGAAATATTTACCAGCCTTAAAGAACTCAAGTTCAGATTGCGCACGACACAAAACAAGAGGGAGTGTAATAAGTGGATAACAGTCGGCTGTATTTTGCACAATATTTTTATAAATTTTAACAGCGAAGATAATGGAAGCTGCGCTGAACCTAGTGACAATTATCTGTCATCAACAAACCTTAGATTTAGTTCTCTAGACTTCATTCAAAACAAGACTATTGCATAACATTGTTACTAAATTCTTATTCTAATAAAAAAATGAAATATTTCCCTACAAGAACTACTTTATTTTCCGCTTTCTATATAATAAATAGTTCGGAAGTAGTTCAGAATTTTCACTCCCTTCGAACTTTAGCCGAAGTCTTCTTATTTGATGCTATAACCGTCTAAGCGATTTTGGCCGAGTTCAACAAAGCACGCCAGTCGTTTCTCTTCTGTGCCAACTGACGCCAATTGGAAATGCCAAGAGAAGCCAAGTCCATCTCCGCTTGGTTTTTCCATCGTCCTCTTCCTCTGCTACCACCTTACTTCTGAATTGCCTACTCAGTCCAAAGTAGCACTTGTTGGCAAGAGTGATTCTGCGCTGTATTCCGATGCTGACATCACTGGTTCCCAAGTAAACCAAATTCTCTACTTTCTCAAAATCAGTAGACTACTATCAAAAAAAAAAAAATGTATTTTTATTTTAGTTTAAGTTTTTCCATAGCTAGTCGCTCTTTAATTTCAAGCTCAAGTATTTTTAGCTTTTCTAGGCTTACAAACTCTTTTTCTTTGACAGTTGATTTTGTTGTTTGTTTCTTTTTCTCTTAAGCGCAATTCGCTTATCCTTATGCAGAGCTCCTTAGCTGTTGCAACGACGTATGCTTCTAATTTTTGTTTCTTAAAACCTACCACTTTGGTTTGCACTGTAATAATTTCCGACACCCCTAAAAACACGTGAACACTTGTTTGAGTCACTGTATGTACATGCATATATATATATATAAATATGTACGTATGTAACTACTATGCATATATCTGAAATACCTCGGCTCCAAAGGACTACCCACATATGGTTACACTCAATAATTATCTCCTTCCCCACTTTTGAAAGCTGTAACATTTTACCTACATAGTTTAGTATAAGTGTACGTACATATGTTTGTTATATGCAATTTTCATTTTATTACACACCGCCGTTGCAGCAGTCACGCACGTACTTGCAATTTTTATTGCCAATATTTACATATTCATTTACTTATGTATGTACGTACGAGTATGTGTTTATATAAAGTGTAAATGCTCAATATGTTCGTTCCTTCGGCGCTCGTTAGGAGGCCGTTTCCATATTTTCTAAATTTATTTCCATTTGTTATTTTGAGTGGTTCCGCTGACGGGTCGTCATCAGTCTGGCTGGCTGGCTAGCCTGCGTAATTTTATGATATTGACGCGGGGGACGATGGTGAAGTTTGACGATTGTTAGTGGTTATGAAAGTGGTTTAACAGCTTTTTGACCAAAGCCCACACATCCGTATGCACTTGGCTTTGTGTTGCACATCCCAGTAGGCAAAAGAAGGGCTTGAGACCACTTCTAGAAATGCTTCTAGTGCTTCTATTGGCAGACAGAAGTCCTTCTGCTTCTCATTCTTTTTTGTATGAGATGTCCCACTTGGCAAGGCCTTACTTTTCCTTTATGTGGGTAGGGCTTCCATGTGGCCTTCCATAAGCCCTTCCATAGTCCAATTTTTTTCGTTGGAGTACGATTGCGTTCTGCACTTCACAGATGCTTTTTTCAGATTTCGGACGCACAAAAAAAAATATTTTATAATTTTACAACCACGTTGCCTCTGGCGGAATTCGAACCCGCACCTTCCAGGAAGCTAACAAGTAGTGACAAGCATCTCTGCGCACTCAGCTACAGCCACGCATGTAAATGTGTGACCAAATGTTCACTTTGAATCAAGGCCAGACCAAGCGATTGGGGCATTTGCAGGGTGATGTTTATTACAATTTTTTTTATTGAATTGAAAGGCTACATCACCCTGTCTTAAGCCTTCCATGAGAAGCCCTATGAGAAGGCCCTTTTCGAGAAGCACTTTCACAAATGCCAACTGGGATATTTATGTACATAGGAAGTGGCGCAAGCGATTCATGTATTTTTAACATTAAGAGGATGGCAGGTCATTGCAAAGTTAGCGTTTAAAATACAGTGAGTGTGAGTAATAGGCGTAAAGCGAATTATGTATGTATGTCTATGGCCTTTTGCGAAAAAAAACTGTAAAACAAAAAATCTTAAGGTTCTCCATCAATATATAAAGTATCAGCTAATCAAAGCTGCAGCTACGCAGGTTAGTTTTGAAAAAGTTTAATACAAATACAGGATTTTTATATGGAAGTTTTTAATTTGGCTATTCAAAAACAAAACATCTGAAATCACATGAGTTTTTTTAGTTGTTCACCCTTTGTTCAAGAAGGTTCATGTGTGCTTAAAATGCGGCTACGCTGGCTTGGTCACGTCGTACGAATGGAGAGAAAGTATTCAACGCGGGTCGCGATGCTGGTAACAGAGGAAGAGGAAGGCATCCTCTACACATGGCATTTCCATTTGGCGTCAGTTTGCTGAGAAGAAAAACGACTGGTTTGAAGACGAACCAAGGTTAACGGGCGTATTTGCAAAAGGCTGAATATCAGCCGCCAATAAGTGAAGCGGTTAGAAAAACAAGTGAACATTGAAATGTCATGGCTCTGCAAGGGTCATACGCGAGGCCTGATTTTCATTACATGCATCATTAAAATAACTTGCGAATATAATTAGATGCCTAAAGGAGAAGAGTTCTATTGTGTGCTCTACTCTTCACAAAACTTCGTCCATTCCTACAATACCCAGAAAGTTTAGAAGAGCTTTTGGAGCTGGTCACATTGTGCCTAGACTTTTCCCTCGGCGTCTCGATACGGATCCACACTCAATTACCAGGTGCAATGCTATCTCTTTAGCTGAGTTACAAAGGCGACAGAGATCATTCGACGCGATGCCTAACTTATGCAGATGACCTCTTTGTCTGCAGTGCGCTGTAAGAATGCCACTAATAATCCTCAGTTTCTCTATAGGGAGGTAAATTAGAAGCCAGTATATCTACAGATAGCAATTGACGGCCTGCCAGCTGAGCTATTCGTGAAAGGCGACCCAACCATACGCCAGATCATTGGGGAAGATCCACGAGAAGAGAATCCAAACGCACCATCTATTTGTCGATTTTTAAACCGCTTTCGAAAGCATGAAAATAAGTTGCATACACGCAGCGTTGTCTGAGTTTGGGACATCCCCGCGAAACTAATATGTCGGTGTAAAATGATGTGCAATACCACCAGCTCCGTCAGAATTGGGAATGACCTCTTCGGCTCAATGTGACAATATTTTTTGCTGTTCAATAAATGACTATAAGTGACCTTCAGGTTAAAGTGTAAGGATGGTATTTTCAGAAATTGTAGTCGAAAGTTCAAATTTTAATTTCAACCTAAGTGGAAAGTTCTACCATCTTTTGTTTCTTCGTTAGAGCTTCCCAAACATTGCCAAAAATGCGATTTTTTACACTTTGAACACTTTTTACTCAAAATCTGGAGCTAATGGACACCTTATACCTATGGATACGTAATCAGAACAAAAAAAAACTAGCTATAGCTTTAACATTTTCTGCATCAAAATTTGTGTCCATTTTTGTTGTCATGCACTATGGTCCCCAATGCCTGTTTTTCTGGCCAAAACTAAGTAGATGATATTAAAAAATATGAGTTTTCTAGTGATTGGCAAATGATTTCTCACCTTTTTGAAGAAACAAAAATTTAATCCTTGACTAATCTAAAGGGGTCACTTTTTTATTTGTAGTTTTTTAAAAAAGTATGAATGAAGTATGAAAGAAGAAAAAAATGTCACTTTAGTTATAACCATTTTTGAAAAATGTTGCCAAATTGTACTAATTTCAATTTAAAACCTAAAAATTCTAAATTTCTTAATTTGTCTACAGCAACAAAATTGTGAATAGCTTTTTGTTCCCTGTCTTTATTAAGTTCTCCCCTCCAAAAGGTAAATATTTCACAACTGACAGTATCCAGATAACCTAGGAAAATAGCCGTTTTCTCAAAACACAAAATATGGTGACGTAAGCTCACAAAATATAATACGTTCATTATTGAATAACTGTATCTCAGCTAAACCTTGCCAAAATTTCCTAGGCTTATGTAAAGTTAAGATTTAAGAAAAATCTAATAATTTATTAAGTAGCAAAGAAAATACGTGTGTCAAGTTAGCACTACACTTTTCGAAATTGAAAAAGTTAACTACGGCATTAGTTGTAGCTTTTTTGTTGTAAATTTGTTGTGGAAAGAAAAAATTTGTAGCTCCCGTTTTTTAAGAAAAAATGGTATGTAGTGCTAACTTGACACCATACACCTAGTCGATAGAATTGAGATATCCAATATGTTACTATGCCATTAATTGTAGATTTTTTGTTGTAAATTTGTTGTAGAAAGAAAAAGTTTGTAGCGTTCGTTTTTTAGGAAAAAATCGACTTTACCGTTTTTCGAATAAAGTATGGTGTGTAGTGCTAACTTGACACCATGCCCCCTTGTCGTTAGAGTTGAGATATCGAAAATGTTGCAACGGCATTAATTGTAGCTTTTTTATTATAAATTTGTTGTGGAAAGAAAAAATTTGTAGCTTTCGTTTTTTAAGAAAAAATCCAAATTAAAAGAAAAAGTTGTTTTCTATTTTTTGGCATTTTTTGAAGTGAAACTACTTTGTGCTCAGTTGGCTGTAAATTCAAACTAAGATGGGACGAAAATAGACAGGCAGAACAAAGAATGGAATGGCGCCCGTGGTTGGGTACGATTAAAATTAGTATTAAGATTAAGATTGAGATAAATGTTCATTATTACGCAGAAAAATATTTATAAAATGTGGTGAGCTATGCGGGTAATAGGAAGCCGTTTCACTTTAGTTGCGCGTAGGATTCACACACAATCTTTTATTTGGTATTAGAG
Organism: Rhagoletis cerasi; assembly: GCA_029783565.1. NCBI lineage: Eukaryota > Metazoa > Arthropoda > Insecta > Diptera > Tephritidae > Rhagoletis > Rhagoletis cerasi. The sequence continues at coordinate 15,207 of JAPVRG010296269.1, forward strand.
TTTCTCTTCTCCAGATTTACGTAAATTTTGTAATAAAATCGGTTTTCAATAGATCATTGATAATAAGTAATTTTCCTATTATCACTTGCATCTTACTGTTTACATATATTTTGTATTTTTTATATTTGAAGTTCGCTAAACATTTTCACGTGCATGCAAATATCCGGAAGATGTTAATTACACAGTACAACAAAATTTTAGGTTTCAAAAATTCCCCGAGGTTTCTCAGCGGTTTCTAAGGCTTTTGGGTCTGCTGAATCCGAATCTGAAGTCAGAACTTTCGGGTCACCCTAGGTTTTCTGTAGACTACGTGGTTAATCCAGAAACCGGCATTTTTAGAAATGAAAAATTGTATTCTTTTTAAAATTATTGAACAAGTGTAACTAAAGGTTTTTGGGTTCAAGGAATCATAACATAATATTTATTTTTAGATTTGGCCACATACAGATGTCGCTGTAGTGCGAAAAATCGGTGTTTTAGTACATTTTCTACTCATTTTATTTTTAGAAAAAAATTTTATTCTGTCTACATATCTTCTATACTATAATAGAACTGTAGACTGTTTGTCTGTTTTTTCTGTTTTTTTTATATTGTATTATGATTCCTTGACCCCAAAAACCTTTATTTACAGTTGTTCAATAATTTTAAAAAGAATACAAATTCTTTTTTTCTACAAATTCCGGTTTTTGGACAAGCAACGTACTATAGAGAAAACCTAGGGTGACCCGAAAATTTTGACTTCAGATTCGGATTCAGCAGACCCAAAAGCTTGGGAAACCGTTGAGAAACCCCGGGGGATTTTCGCCTGTTGTACAGTGTTATTAAATACTTCGCAAATGTTATTGACAGACGTTAAAATTACGCTCTGTTCATTGTTAATAACCAGACGTTCAGTTGCTCACAAACCTTAGCACACTTGTATATGCAACTTATAATTTTTCTACAAGCATACAAGCATGTAAATACATACGTATGTATATGTATTTTTTCACACAATAAAATTATATAGATTATCTCGGTAATGTAATGCTGACTAAAAATGTGCTTCTGGGGTCTAAAATGTAGGCTTAATAATGTGCATTGATTTATATACAGGGTGTCCGAAAAGTCGAGGTCTAGCCGGTAACGGGTGAGAGTCCAAAGCAAAGTGGCGTCACTCTGTCTCGCACACACTTCGTAAAATGACTCTCCGTCTCACTCAAACTAGTATTACCTTAATGGTTATCGCAAAATAACTTTCTCATAAAATATGCATGCCTCTACCCAATTTTTGCAGTATTTACATACATATATGTATATGTATACATATGCACAAGTTTGGAATCAAGAAATTTTCCTTTGGCCTAAATCCAAATTTTAAGCCTCATTGCATTTTTCAAAAAAAATTATGGTATACAATATGCAACACAACGCAAACGCCGTTAACAATACCAAAGAAAGTCACAAAAAAGAAGCAATAACAATATAAATTATACATACTTACATTTGCATATGTTTGCATACATATATAAGCACGTAATGCATACGCAAAATAAAAAATTCTTTGTTTTGGATCGTTTCTTTATTTTTTCGATACCATTTAGCCTTGGACTTGAGTTTTGTCGCTGTTGTGTTGCAAGTTAACTTTATGTGTGCATGGTAGTTGTTACTCGTATTTCTAGCTAATTTAACACTTTTTGTAGCTGTTGTAGTCCCTAGCCGGTTGCAAGAGAACATTGTAAGCGTTGCGTCACTAAATATTTTGCAAGCGAAGTAGTAACGTTGCGGTAGCGCGTTTGTATATATGTACATATGTATGTACATGTGTATATGCAATTGCAGTCAAATTAATATGTAGTAGGGTACCCGGAGGAAAACAAAAACATTTAATTTGGGTAAGCAACCAACTTAAAGAGTAATTTATTGTGTGTCCAAATTATAATGTAGCTCTTAATTCAGATTTAGTTTATACATTTTTGAGTACATTTTGAATTTCGGAGTTATTACTAATTTCGGAGTTACTAGGAATTTCGGAACATACTTTGAATTTTGGAGTAAATTTTCAATTGAATTTAAAGCTTCGGAGTAATTTTGAATTTCGGAGTAATTTTGAATTTCGGAGTAATTTTGAATTTCGGAGTAATTTTGAATTTCGGAGTAATTTTGAATTTCGGAGTAATTTTTAATTTCGGAGTAATTTTTAATTTCGGAGTAATTTTTAATTTCGGAGAAATTTTGAATTTCGAAGTAGTTTTGAATTTCGGGGTAATTTAGAATTTCGGAGTAATTTTGAATTTCGGAGTAATTTTGAACTTTGGAGTAGATTTCGAATATCGGAATAAATCTCGAGCTTCGGAGTAAATTTCGAATTTCGGATTAAACTTTGATTTAGAAATAAATTTGGTTTTTCGGAGTAAACTTTGAGTTTCGAAGTAATTACGAACTTTGGAGTAGATTTCGAATATCGGAATAAATCTCAAGCTTCGGAGTAAATTTCGAATTTCGGAATAAACTTTGTTTTCGAAAGAAATTTCGTTTTTCGGAGTAAACTTTTAAATTCGAAATAAATTTCGCCATCATCGAAATTTCGAATTTCGTAGTAAACTTCGAATTCCGGAGTAAATTTCGAATATTAAAGTAAATTCCAAAGTAAATTTCGAATTCGGAGTAAATTTCGTAGTAAGTTTTGGATTCCGCAGTAAATTTAGGATCTCGAAATAATTTAGAATTTCGGAGTAATTTCAATTGTGGACTAATTTCGAATTTCGGAGTAATTTTGAACTTCGAAGTAAATTTTAAATTTCCATTTAAATTTCAAGTTTCGAATTAAAAATAATATGGATATTGAGTAAAAATGGAATGGAATATTTGCTACTCACGCGGTACTACTTTCCAATAGTTTTACATTAAGTCAGTTTATTTCTGTGGGAAGAATATTTGTAGTAGAAATATAAGTAGGAGGTTTACCATTGCTGCTATAAAAATACTTTTTTCCGGACCATGTATGGAACCTGGGTCGACCGATTAGCAGAAGGTACGCACCTTTTACCCTTCGACTATGGCGGCGACTTGCAAATTCCCTGGTTTTATACTCAATTCTGGTAGGCTCAGTAAAAACGGACGGGCCAAAATCGATCGCCATTCATTCACTGTTGCCTTCCGTTGGCTGGCATTTGCTCAGCTGTAGGTTTGTATCATTGCTTTGTTGGTAGCTTAGTATCTAAGTAAATGGTTTTAAGTCGAAGTGTAAGAAAAGTATCATAAGTTGGCGCCGGTCCTTCTCCACACAGAAAGTCATTCAAAGGCGACAGTTAAATAGCTTGTAAATATGTTGAAAAGTGTTTTTGGTGCCAAAAAATTTAATACTTACATATGAATTTATGTAAAAGTAATTTGCATATGTCCTCATATGTAATAGAATTAGTTCTATAAATCAAATGAAGATACCACCTGCTATTGTGTATACATAAGTACGTTGTGTTCAAATGCATTCGCGAATTTTAAATTTAAACTTAAAATTATCCTTTTCCACCGATTTTTCGGTTACTGAGATGGTGACGAAGTATAGGACTATAAGAATGAGCTCGAAATAATTGACCGATACGATCGTCGAAGACAAATCTAGAAACTTTTTATTTTAAGAAGATATTCTTATTAACAAAAACCGTCTAAACGTTCATCGGGCTCATTTGAAGAGCCTGGAACTGTGAAAAAATAACTCCGGAAGCTCTACAAATGCATATTCCCCAGGAAAGTTTCTGTGCCTTTTAGGTTACTACGGCCACTGCAGCTATTTGAGACTATTGAGCCCCCAAACTAGGCGATTCCAAAATCGGATTATGACCAGCGTTGCCATAAGTCAAGATTTATCTTGAAAATGAAGATTTTTTGTGCTGTTTTTTATTAAAAATATTGAAAGTAAGATTTTTTTAAAAAGCAAAATTTTACACTGAAAATATCTGCAAAATGAAGATTTTTGTGTATGAAGTAAGATTTTTTAAGATAAGTTATAATTTTTAACATTTTATGTTTACATCATTGTAAGTAGCAAATGAGGGAAGAAGAAAAAATGTTGTTTTTGATGAGTATGTTATAGTGGAATTACAATGTAGCAGTGGCAGCGTCATTGGCACTAAAAACTCGAAATTTTTATAAAACATTGTTGAATTTTCTTAACTTTTGTACAAAGATCGAAGTTTGGACCTACATAAGCTTTCATAAAAAAATAATAAACTTTAAATAAACAAAAGAAAAATAGCCAAAACTTGCTAAACTGTCGCTTTCCTAATTATATTTTTGCCACTGTATGCATACAAATGTATATATACGCGTTTTTTCAATGTACATACATATTTTATGCGTAGGTTCATTATTTGTAAACTCATAATAGACTTAGAAAACAAACTCTGCTAAAGGGTGGCTAAATTTTAAGGGCCGATGTTGATTTTGAATAAAACACAAATTATTTTGGAAATTATTGTAATTTCTTTTTATTATGATAATATGGTGTGGTTCAATTATGTATGGAACAAAATATCGGCCAAAAGTCCGCCGCGACCTCGGCGGCACACCTCCATCCGATGGTCCAAATTTTCGATGACGCTGAGGCATAATTGAGGTTCTATGCCGTTAATGTGCCGAATTATCTCATCCTTTAGCTCTTGAATTGTTGCTGGCTTATCGACGTACACCTTTTCTTTCAAATAACCCCAAAGAAAGTAGTCCAACGGTGTCAAATCACATGATCTTGGTGGCCAATTGACATCGCCACCACGTGAGATA
>JAPVRG010296274.1:0-14209 GCA_029783565.1 Rhagoletis cerasi
AACCTATGACCCTCATAGGTTAAGAATAAGTAAAATTTTAAATTCTTAATCAAGGTATTTTGTTGTTGGAAAGTAATTTTTCTTTACACTTTACTCTTTTACTCTCTTACTCGGGTGTCGTGAGTACCCCTATTATGTTCCTATTTGAAAGAAACGAATTAATATACATATGTACACATCTAATTCTCTAATCCTCTAATTTAACTACATACATACATATACATAAACATATACATACATATATCTAAGTTCTTGCTTCCTTGTATGTATATCTAAATAACTTTTTGTTTTCATTTCGTTGTCACTATACTATGTATCCAATCGAGGTATGCAGAGATGTCCGTATATACGGCTGGATGGCCGGCCATACCACAGCGCGTGAATCCGTAACTCACCACACCGTAGGCGACCCAACGGGAAAATTTGCGATCGAAATACATCAGCGGGGCACCACTGTCGCCGGCGCATGTATCCTTAGCAAACTCGCCACCAGCACAAACCTGCTTCGGACCCAGTTCGATGCCAAATTTTGACAAAATGTCGATGCATTTGTCACGCTGCACATATGGGATTCGCAGCTTCAGTTTGATGGGACTATGAATGTTGCGAAAGTACTTATTGACTAATTTTGGGCGTTTGAGGTTAAGAGAACAAAATATAAATTCGTATTCATTAGAGAAAATGTTCAAAGCGAAATTTTACAGAATCAAAATTTACTTACATAAATCGGTGCGCCCCCAACCAGACACCGAAAACGTTTCTCCCTCTTTAAATGGACTTTCATTCGTTTCACTTGGCAGGCAAATCGGCATTACGAAATGTGTAAAGGCCACCGGATGCTTAAGTCGTACTAAGGCAACGTCGTGGAATTTGCTAAAAGAATGCTCATTATATTCGGGATGCACGAAAATCCGATCATAGCCAATGTCCAATGCGGCGTCCGCGCAATTCAAATAGTCTGGCTCCTCAATACAGTCTGGCTCGGTTTTAACGTTGAATTCTCCCAGGCGAATGAGTTTCCTGAAAGGAAAGGTTTACTTTTATGTGGAAGGACTTTTTTTTAGAAATTTGGAAAATGCAATTTCTCATCTTCAACTGAAATTTATATTAGTAAAGGGTCAGTTCGTATATGAATTGCTGCGGCATTACTGATGTTTTAAACTATAATTAAATGCCAAATTCGAACTAAGTTGCGCAAATCGGGCATTTATGAATGAAATAGTTTAATAATCAGTGAATTCGCAGCGGACGCGATTTTTTTTAAACGAGTTCTTAAAAAGATTTACACAAATTATTTCGCAAGACACATTCCGTTTCATAAATGGCGGATCCGTAAATTTTCGAAAAATCGCGATTGAAAATTCAAAGCAAGCTTGAAGTGTGTAGTGGGTAGTTGTGAGCAAAAATATGAACAAAATTCGAGTGAGTGGTACTGATTAATGTTTTCTTTAAACCGTTCGTTTGTAAGACTTAAAAAAGGCGGAGGGAGCTATATCTACATACATATATCCATTACGTCTACTTGTGCGAATTAGTGGTATTCTGCATGAATGTGAAATTATTTATTGTGTTTCATATATGTTTTTATGTTCAAACATAAATTCTTTAATATTTCCCAAAAATGAAGACCAAAGCAAGCGTTGGGTTATCTTCTGAGAACGGAGGTTAGACTCAATTCAATAATTATCGGAAAGCATTTGGAAGAAGCCTAATGCTTGGATTCAATGAAAAAATTTACATCCATTTTTAAATCACAAACGTTTTTCCAAATTAGATGTCTTGATAGAGATATAACAGATAATGATTTAAAACAAAAATGCAAAACTACAGCATAACTTTTTTGTTCATAGAAATGATGAAATTGGCCCACTGTGAATATGACGATATTGGTTTGATGATGTCACCGGTTGTCATAACCTTCTGTTCTATTAGCCTTGCATATACTCGAAACCATGGTGAAATTATACCAGGTGAAGAATTAAGAGCGAGAAGAAAGATTTGGCACTATCTTATTTGAAAATTTGCCTTTAAAATTTCGCACAAGCCGAATGTCAGAAAATAAAGCGAGAAAGCTGTTTTATTACTTCACCTGTTCATTGCGCCATGCTCGTAATTAAATTTCCTTGAAAATACACAAAATATGCAATGACTTTTCACTCTATCCAATCTAGCACCTCTACTTTCATCCGGCATTCAAAATATTTTTTACACGATATTATGCGGGAGCTAGCAGCCAAAGGAGCTACATATTTAATTTTGAGATTAAATTTCAAAAGAACCCATGATTAGCATTTTTCGAAGCAAATTTTGTTACTTTGAAATATGTATGTATGTATGCACATATCGATGGTCCTCTGCAATAATGACACAATTCAAAATTAAAAAAAAATAATAAAATAAACATTAGGCTCATCTTTCGAATCCTTGTCTGATCCATATCTAATCCTTACTACTTACTTTAGAAATATCTACTACTTACTTTAGTAAGGATTAGACAAGTATTAGAGACATGAGACACTTATCAGTAGTAAGAGTTTTTACATTTTGAATTGTGTCTGTATTGCAGAGGACCATCGATATGAAGTTGTAAAAATAGGGCAATCAAATTCTGACTATTGATTTGTTTTTAAACAGTTTCATTATTTTTTCTTTTCACAAATTTGCCATAGCACTTTGATCACTTACAATCCCCGCTTTTCGCGTACGCCCTCGCCTCGCACACAATGCGCCGCCGTCAACACATGTCGATCATCTATCAGCGCGCCACTGCAACCGAAATCATCTGCGAACGAAACGAAGCACAGAAACGTTTTAGCACATTGTTCACCACCAATCACTTTATCATACACATATGTATCTACAGATATTGGGAGACATACTTGAGTTGTACACCAGCAGCGCCAGCCATGGGAACTCATCCAATTCGGCAATCTCGCCGCCATAAATTCGGTTCGTCACCTGTTTGCCACATTCGTTGCGCAAATTGAAGCTCTGCGCCGGCTCCACAGTCTGTATACGACGCTTCAACTTCTTTCGCTTGAACTGATCCGTGACGTTTTGAAAGCGGCGATATTCGAACTTCGAAAATTTCAACGAAGGGTATAAGTAGTCCTGTCCGTTGGCTGGGCAGCAGACCAAGGGTTCAAAAATACGAACGCCGGTATCTTTACATGAGCATTGCACCTTCTTCAGGAAGTTCACTTTCTCTGCGGATACGTTGGTCATATTGCGCGCCTGTAGATAGGCTGAGCAATTGCCCACCTCCAAGCAGATACCCAGTTTCGCCTCATTGGGTATTTCACAGCTGACCAGAGTTGTAGGAGTTTTATAGGAGTCGCTGTTGGCGCTATTTTCTTGTGGAAGCAAATGCAATGCGACGTCTGTATTTCCGCGCGCGCCATACGCGACTGATAGCGCCAAGATGACGGCGAAACAGTTGAAGTGCATTGTCGACTAGAGACTTCAAAAGTTCGGAATTTCGAAAATGCTACACACATATGCAGAGAAACAACGGGTTGATGTGAAACCGACAGCGCGGAGCGTAACTTAAGTCACGTTGAAGAATATGTCCCGCGACTACTGGACTGCCTCCTCCAAAGCGGCTATGGCGTAGCCGAAACGCGAGTTGTGCGAATTAACTTGGCTCGCAGCGATAGCTCAAATGTAACACCGCCTTGATAAAGCGTTTAAGTTACCCGCTCAATGCACGGGCGCGACTAATACAGCTTGAAGTACCGCTCAGCTGTGTGTGCGATTAGCACGCGGCGCTGGGCAAGCGAGACCGAATGGAAAACGCTGAGGAGACGAAGGTTAGCAGAGGTAGTGAGAAAAATATTGTATTAGTAAATTCACCGCCAAGAGCACTCGAAAATTGATATTTTGAGAAAAAAACTGGCAAGCACTATTAAAAATCCCTAAATGTGAAAAAGTGTTTAACTATGACACTGCAATACTGCTCAACGGTCATTACACTTTGTGCTTACCTTTTCCTCATCATCCGCTTCAGTGACGCCACGATATATTTAAATGGCGAAAATTGTGTAATGACGTAACGAATCGCTCTCTAGTGCTTCGTGGTGGCCAACAAACAGCATACTTGAAGCCGGTTCCGTACAATATCAACAAGTCTTGCCTTGAACAGCTGACAGCTGATGCGGTTTCACTTTCGTTTAAGCCATGATTAAGTTTGATTATGTTTGGCGGAAGACGCGCTACTCAATGCGCATACTTTTAGGCTCTCACGTTGGTTGGAACTCTAAAGTTTAAGCGGAATTTTAAATGCGAGCTGGCCAGTGGTTAAGTGTAGTCCTTAATCATAGCCAATGATAATCACTATTTCAATAGAAATTGAAGATAACGGAAGGACTACGCATACAATATCACATTCTTTTACTACAATTAATCTGCACTTCTGCTCAGTTATATGTATTTTACTTGCGAAAAGTCTACTCATATCGTAGCCATGGGGTGTAAACATTCTAAGTAAATCCAAAGACAGTGTGTTTCAGAACATAAGGAGCAAGGCGAATTCATATAAGGTGGTGTTACCAGAGCGGCTGATTTCAAGGCGAATGTGTACTGATTGTCAAAATGATGTGTTTGTTGTACATTTGTTGTGTATTTTTGTCATTGTGGTTTGTTAGTGCAGTTTTTTGTTTTTGTGCTGCCGCTATCATCTTATATGAATTCGCCTTGATATGGAGGATTACATTTAGAAAATTCGAAAATTATATATATTTTTTTAGCCTAAGTCAAATACATATACAATTTTTTTTGCTACTACCCAGCCAACCGGAATCCGCAGGGTGCACCATTAGGACTCCATGTGCGGAGCGCTGATGCTCCCAGGGAGGCTCCGAACGGAGTCCCAAAGGAGCATATCCGCGGGAGAAAAGTGCCTTTTCAATATATGTATATGAAAAAAGTGTGCCTTTAGGACTTCTTAAATGAGTAATTTCGGCTATGATTTTGTGAAAAGGACTCCTAAAATCATCCGAAGATAACCTAGAAGGAGTGGTTTGGGAGTGCTCCGATAATAGACCGAAAAGGAGGCTTAACGGTTTCTGAAAATAATCATAATTTAATTTATAATTATAGTTACAATAATTTTCTTTATCTTTCTTTTTTATTGAAAAAACGTTAAATTACAGAAAATGGTTTAACATACATTGCGTTGCATAATTATAAGACCGACACATATTGACAAGTTTTAACTATTTATTTTTATGCTATTTAATTTTAACTAATTTCTTATAAAAATATTGTTAATTCTTTAACAAAAAGCATATTACTAAACAGTTCAAGCTTTGCACAAAAATTATAAAAAAGTCAGCAATTTTTTACCAAAATTTCACACTTTTTATAAAGAATTTTTAGAAAAATAAATTGTCAAAACTTATCCATAAGTGGCGGTATTATATTTATGCAACGCAGTGTATTATTAAGTACAATAACAAATCATAGAGAAAAAATAATATAATATAAAACTATTTATTATCTTTTTTTAAAAAACGTTCCTTTGAGGCTTGGAACCATTTTGCGCTCGCTCTATTAAATTCTTTTCCAGAACCAGCAAGTTTCTTATTAAATACGTATGAAAAGTTCTAACGTTAGCCAAAAGGTGTCCCTTTCCACGAATATTTCGGAACGAATATTTGTAACTTGTAATTTGTAAGTTGTAATTTGTAATTTTTCGCACAATTATTTTTTCACTTATAAAAATTCAATTGAGTTAAAAGCAAGATAAAAAAAAATTCAAGTGCGTGTAGTCCCTACGCGCGGAAGAAGTGAAACTTAATAGAGGAAATTCCAGAAATGTACATATTTTCTAATATACACAATACATATTTATTTTATTTTTTTTTAACGAGCTTTAATTTTTTATTTTTTATTTATAACCTAAGTTTAATTTTTATTTGTGGCTGAGAAAACATTCATATCTACAATATTAACTAGTGGATTGTGGTAACTAAAGTAAGATATGAAATGTTTTGTTTCAATATTATTAATATTTTTGGCAAAAACTGCATCAATAGTAGTCCCTCCTTTGGTTGTTGGATCATTTCTACCATTAACCATTTCCAATGAAAATTTTTCCTTGACAAATTTTATTAGTTCATCAGATTCGGCCAGCGAGAAGTTGACGTTGAAATCTCCTGCCAGAATTACAGGTCGATCATAACAGTCTACAGGTTTTACAGCAATATCTGCAAGCGCTTCCCAGCTTGTAGATGACAATTGTAATAAAGTTTTACCGAAAAACAATTTTATGTCTCTCATTGCAGCATTTGGAGAAAGATGCACGGCAATCAAAATGAGTTTCTGACAATTATTTTCGTTGTTGTTAATTGTGCACTCTGCTGTAAGTTTTATATGTATTTGTAAAATAAGCATAAGATTTGATACACATGTTTGCAAATCAGAAACAGTAGTCTCATTTATGAGAAAATTTTGTCTTTGGCTTTGTGTATGGCTCTGTGTTTGTCTTTTTCTATATCTATGTATCCCTTTGTCTTTGGCCTTGTCTGTGTCTGAATTTCTTTGCTTTTATCTTTATCTTTATCTCTATCTTTGTCTTTATCTTTATCTTTATCTTTATCTTTATCTTTATCTTCATCTTCATTTTCATCTTCATTTTCATCTTTTCTTTATCTTTGTTTTTGTTTATATTCTTGTCTTTGCATTAGTCTTTCCCCGCCCAATTGGCGTTTAACGCAGCTATACGTTTTCTATACCCGCCATATACTATCTTTACCGTGGCGTTCAATATTTATCGCAAACATATCGGAGCTGTAACAATAAGATTCGCTTCAATAATTTGAGTTTAACTTTTTAAACAGGTGACCACCCTCTTCAAGCACCTCAAATATATTTTAATTGTGTTTCTTTGAGCTCTTTCTTTTCACGTCTACTGTATAGAATTTATGCATAAGACTTTTGTATAATTTAACTAAATTTGACTTTTAAAACAGGTGGCAACCGTCCTACATGTAGCTAGAAAATACAGTTTATTCAAAACCATTTCTTTTGATACCCCTATTTGGATAATTCATTTAACTTAATAAATAATTTGAATTAGATTTTCGTATATATGGCAACCCTTTAAAAAACTAAAAACTTATTGCACATCTACAGATCAAGCCCTTTCATTTGACACCTCACTTTTCAGAAACGAACGAACGATACAGATTTTATGACTCGGTGTTAAATATTTAACGCAACCATCTCCGGACTCGAGTAAGAAGTTTCACTTCAAAAACACTTTGACTCCCTTTTCACTCCATATTCGGAGCGCTCCGCCTTTGGCTGGCTGGGTAAGAAATTTCAATGAGATTCTCACACATGAAAAGTTTGATATTTGTGCGATAATAGGGTTAAATCGTAGTGAATCTGTGTATTTAGTTTTTCAGGGACAGATAGCTTAGATTCAATTGGGAAGGCTGATCTGGTCAAGACCTCACTCGGCAGCGGCCCAGGGGAGAAGATTTATCTAAAAACCTTAATTTTACCCGATCTTTTGATAAGTCCCTTCATTGTGTACGTCGTCCTGGCCCTCGAGGAAATGGTTTCGCAGAAATCTGGAACGCTTTGTTCGTAGTGCGAAAGATTGGCTTAAAAAGTATTTATATCCTCCACGTCTACGAAAATCATTATACGGGCTGCGGACCTGAGTGCAGCCAAATGGCCAATTGGCCTCAACTTTTGTTTTTTCAGGGCGAATTGTGCGCCTGGACTCGGTACCCCAAAGTTTTTTTAAATAGTTTCTTTTCGCGCGCACTCGTCGCGAAACGCCACTATACTCTCGAACTCAATAAATATTGTAGAAATTTTCGGCATTCCTAAACTCATAACGAATTATTTGTTGCACACCTGAGGACATTGAGGAAGGTGAGTTTTGAGTGAACAAGGCTCATCACGCTTACCAACTCTACGTAGAATTTAGCCAGAAAAGCATACACTAAACATACAAATATGGAAGTCTCTAAGTCAGATCCCGTTCCTATGTCTATTTTGGATACATATGTGAAGATTGGAACCCCGGAGTCAGATTCTCAATCTTTTCAGGGGAAAATTTCGAAATTGTGGCCAAGGTTAGTAAAAATTATGAAAATGATCGAAAAATGTTTTTTACTACATTTCTTTCTATACAAATCTTACAGCGGAATTTCGAGTTCTGAAATTTGAATTACATAGGTATTTTCTACCCAGTTATTATTCCGGATTTTTTTTTTACAGTTGTATTATGAAATTTATTTAAGTATCTAATGAAAAATGCAGTACGAGTATACAAATATGTAGTGCAGTTCATGTCGTATTTCGACATTAAAAACAAATGGCAAGATCACAATTCAACATAAGTTATTACATATATACTAAAATCATCAGACATATTTTTTTAAATCTAAATATTTTGCTGCCTTAACATTCCTCTAATTCCGTATTTTGCGACGTATCCAGTCGTCAAATTGCGCCACACGTGTGTGTACCGCCGGCCAATCGCTTAGCCCGCATTTGTAGCCGAACGACACGATGCCCTCCAACACCCAAGCATCATTCCGGAAACGCATCAGCGGACCACCCGAATCACCTTCACAACTATCCTCGGCATAAACACCACCAGCACAGATATGACTTTCCACCACATTCACCTTTCGCTGCCGATACTTTCGCTGGCATTGCTCCAAATCGACCAGCGGGATTTGTAATTTTTGTTTGGTGACACTCTTCGGACTGCGCAGCGTGCGACCCCAGCCAGCGACAGTGTACAAAGTACCGCTGGTCGGCGCCGATCGCTCCTGCTTCACCGCCGACGGCAAGCAAATGGGCCGTATGGAGTCAGAGAAGCGTATCTCTTGATCGAGGCGTATCAGTGCGATGTCATTCTCTTTATTGGCCGAATTATCGCGATACTGCTCATGTGGAATGGTCTCTTCGATGCCAACGCGCAAGGCTGGGGGAGCACAGGAATACTGATTGCAATCCACTTGCCTGGTAGTATCGTATTCGCCCAAGCGGACTGCGTTACTGGAAGAGATACAGAAATGTAAAGAGGTGAGTATTCTGGATTTTGTTTAATCATTTCATTTCATCAAATAAACCATTATGAGTAAAAAAGATTTTCGAGCAATTAAAAAGAAATAATGAAGAGATGAAAAAAGTGAGACAAGAAATACACATATGTACGTTGATTTCTGATCAGCCACAGACTGTCAGGAAATTACAGTAAAAATATATAGTAGGTAAAAGATTTAATTTAGCTTGGTGGGCGGGCGGGTTAGTGGAAGTTATTAAAAAAAAAGTTAAGCTACAAAATTTTACTCGAAACTTTGCCATTGTCTTCGGTGGGCGACCACCATTGGAACACAATCCTTCTAATAGTATAGGGAAAGCAAATACTACAGCATTAGATTAAATATTGTTTTAAAAAAAATCAGTGTTTCGGCGAAATTCGTAACTGGGGAACTCTACTTTTTATTAAACTTTTAAACTGTATTTGAGTTAGGGCTTTTGTGAGTTAGGGCCTTTCTATATTAAGGTAACGATAATTTGTATATATAATATAACCGTAATTTTACATTTTAGAAAAAATCTGGCTCATTTTGACAACTAATTTGATGTGTTGTTGTACCTTATTTAATTTTTTTTATTTTAATAATGTCAATCAATTATAAACAATCTAAGTCAATGTGATAACAAATTTTACGTGTTAAAGTATAAACAGAATCAGTTCGCAGAGCGAACTTCGCCGGAAGAAAGTTTGCTGTCAATATTAAAACACACTGCAGTGTATGAGATTGCACACAACCAAAGAGAGGACGAAGTTCAACTGACGAAATTCGGCGAGAATAGATTTGATTTTAATTTTGCCGCTGCCAATCAGCTATCAGTGATAAAATAACTTTTTTTCTTTACTTTTCGAGCAGATAATTATCAAGAAAGGGAAGAATATGACAATTTGAGTATTCCTCTTTTCGCTTTTGTATCTTTATGTTTTTTATTTGTCAATCCGCTGATGCGAATTTCGTTTCGGTTCTGTTTTACTGGGCGAAATGTTGCAGCGAATGTCAGCCGACGTCATCGCTCCGCCCGACAAAATTCTCTCAGCGAATTGGTTCTGTTTATAGTTTTACTCGTAATTATCAAAAAGTAAAAGTTTAAGTTCTTTCCCTTTCACACTTTCAGCAATTACTCAATTGTTCTTATTTTTTTATATAAATATTTTTTTTTTTTATTTATTCAGTCTACCGAAGACATTGGTTTCTTACAGACTACGCATGCAAGTTAAACTAAGGTGTTTAAGTTTAGTTGAATAATACATTTAAATAATAAAATAAGATTTTATACAGGTATGTGCCTTTAAAAATAAAGAAAATATAACAGTGTCTGTATATTTGCATGAATGGCTTCAAATTTCGCTTTTTTAATGGCACACTGGCAGACTAAAAAATAGCAGATTGGAATCGTGTGTAGTAGCAGAAAACATTCGTAATATAGTTATTTGAAAATGCTAACAACAAACAATAGTTTTTTCTAAAATACGGCCATGATTTTTGCGCAGTGTGGTTAAAGAATTATTAAATATTTACTCAAAAAAAAAACTTTTGGAAACTGGGCGTGGCAAATATGTGTGTCTCGAAAACTACTTCAACAATCTGTACTAAATTTCATACACACATTTCACCTGACCTGCTTAAGCACACCCTGAAAATATTTGAAATCGGGCAAAAACCACGCCCTCTAGAAATGTCGCTAACTTTGAGTTTTAGAGTATTCCAATTTTTTTACTTACAGCTCTTTCAGCATTTAAAGAAAATGAATCACGCAAGAACTCGTTGTTTCAATCAATTGAAAAATTATCGTTTTGTATAACATTGAAATCACTTTTTGGAATTTTATTGCTGCCAGCCCCCAGAATTATACAAAATGGAAAATAAGGATACCCATATTTTTTTATTTTGAAATCGGTTAATAATTAACCGTCTCGCCGGGGCTTTGAAGTTTTTCATATATTTTACCTGATGAAAATACATTTTTTCGTAGAATTGCAAGAAAATCTGTAAAATTAAATATTTGTTGATAGAATAAAAATAGTTACTTTCAGAAATCTTCCAACAATAGAACTATGTTGCAAATTTAACCCGAAAATTTTACTAACTTTTTTTCAAAACTTGCGAGATGTGGTAACGAACGCATAAAATAACAAATTTGTGTAAATAAGAATTGAGATTTTCCGTTATGAAAAAGTAGTTAGTAAAAATGTAAAGTTAAATATGTATACTAATTTTATTGACTGGAGATTTATGAAGGATAATATTTTTATTCGACTAAAAAATCTTCATTTTTAACGACTTTATAGCAATTCTAAGCAAAAATTTATTTTCTCCATAAAAAATATGGAAAACTTCAAAGCACGCGCGGCACAAGGAAATGTTAACCGATTCCAAAATAAAAAAATACGGTCTTCTTAAATTCGATATTCTTCAGTCCTTGGGGTGGCTGGAAAAAATTGTGGACCACCCTAATGTACATAAATATATTTAGGGCCATTTATCCTCTAACTTTAAAGCTCACTTTATATTTAAAGGTTACTTTAAAATTTATGATTGTGTCTAAAATAAAAGAATTTTATTATCGGTTTTAAATTGGTTTACAACCAAGAAACATACATACTTCAAAAACCGATAATAGAATTGCTTTACTTCAGACATAGCTATATATTTTAGATCAACCTTTAAATATAAAGTGAGCTTTAAATTAAAGGTTACTTGAGAAAACGGCCCTTATTATAGCTACCTATTCGTTAAAGTGCCTCACAAAACATTTTTTAATGAAAAATTTGTTAAGCTGTATTTTGCTTAGCTATTTAACAGAGCTGTGTTTGACAAGGTTTTATTCACTTTGTTTGAAAAATGCTCGTTTGACAGCACTCCTTCGGCAACAACATCTCAACTAAATAAAAAAATCGAAATTAAAAAAAAATCGTGTGGTAAAACTGCAGATATTTTCAATAAACGCATATATAATAAACTGGGTCTATGAAGCTTATTATCTTCCACTCAGCTGCATTGTTGCTGACCTGTATCAAAGCGTATGCTTTAACCGCGAATGCAGCCAAACGAAATGTGCTGTGTTAATTCCGATTTCAAAAACACATACTAAGAAAGAGTCTTCGGAGGGAACTTTATGGTTATTAAGAGCACAACTGTTAAAAATGTCTGTTTACGCTTTCAACAAAGTAAAAAATATAATAAATTTACAGTGAATTTTAAGAAGCAGTTGTATAAATATACTAGATGAAAACCCGGTTTATTTGATAACGAAACTCCGGTTTATTCGATATTCCAAAAATCACAATTTCCAAAAAACCGCCTAAAAGTTTTGGAATAAGAACCGATAAAACCCGGTTTAAAAAAACAGAGTAAATGACCCTAGTATGTATGTATGTACGTATATTCAAATCAATATAACTGTCGGTTTACAACCTTTGAAAAAAAAAAACGTATGTAACTTACAGTGTTCCGATTTGCTTTTCAATGGCACCTTTCACACAATGCGCCGCCGTTAGCACATAGCGATTATTTATAAGTGAGCCAGCACAGTTGGTTGACAAGCCACCGGATCCTAAAAAGAGAAAGAGAGAAGAAATGAGCTACATATTTTAAATTCAAATTCAACATTACAACTATGCACAATGTCCCCGCGTCCGCAATTTGCATAAAGTGACAATAAATCAAATTGTAATCAATTATAAATGTACTATTTGTCACTTACGTCGATTGTATTCGAGCAGCACCATCCAAGGGAACTCATACAGATCCGTATCTGTGCCGCTGTATATCTTATTCGATATTGTCACTCCGCCACAGGTGGGCAAGCGCGGCAATATCGCTTCCGACTCCGACACCTGTGCACCAGCTGGCACATCTCTTGGCGGTTTGCCACTCCCGCTACCTGCGTAACCGCTTATGCTATTAAATGTAGGCCCCCGACCTCCGTTAGATTCGCTTACTCGTTGCCTGTGTCGCTGTGACTGTCGTCCTTCGATGGGGTTTGCGGGGAAGAGCACGGTGCTTGGCTGGCGGCTGTAATCATCGTAACTGTTGCGCGTGAAACCGGTATCGCCGGTGCAGCATACATATGGGCCGCTGCCATAGCCGCCGCGGCATTCGGAGGCGCGCAGGAACTCGGTGTCGATCGGCTGGATTGAGCCGCGTTGCAGCACTGAGAGCAATGTCTGGCAGTCGTAAATGGAGACGCAAGCGCCAGGGCGTTGGTTGGGATTGAAGCAGCGATGTGCTGGAAGTGCAAAAAGAAGGAAACATTTTAGAGATCCCAAAGATGAAGAGAGTTATGTACATGCATACATATGTATGTGATAGAATTGTCTGAGGCAGTAAATTGAGTGCACTTTGGTGTGAGCGAGTGTTTGCGTGTGGGGATTCACCTTGACCACTTACGCTTCTTTTCTAGTTTACCGGGAATGTTGTTGGATCAATGAAAAATTTTTGTGGTTTGCGTTAATTTACTGCTCTTGTGGCTTTTCTGACTTGCATTTTTGTTAGTGGTGGCAAACTATCGTAAGTGGATACCATCGATCAATGGCGATGGTTTTTGGTTTACGCACACATTTATATCATTTTTTCAAACCTTTTGCCTTTTCCGTAAATACGTATCCTCACATAAACATATGTACATATGTATGGAAAAATTAAACACTTATGTAAGAGGTAATTTTGTTAACAGTACACCCCTAAAAACGAAAGTAGTCGTTCATTGATGATTTATCGTCTTCCAGATCTTTTTTTACTCTGCGCGTACATGTCCTTTAGTTCTGTACAATGACGCTATGAATTTTTCTACATGCATACATAGACATGTGCATAGGTATGAAATATCGTCGACATTATCGATAGTCATATAGTGTCGATAGTCAGCACCATCGATAGTTTGCCTCCACTAATTTTTATTCCTTTCATGAGCATGAAATGGTATTATAACTTTGGTCCGATGTTTGTAAGTACCAGAACAAGAAGAGATAGACCCATCAAAATGTATACTTATATGATCAGGAAGTCGAGCTGAATCGATTTAGCCATGTCCGTCTATCCGTCTGTCCGTCTGTCCGTCTGTTTGTATACAATCTAGTCCCTCAGTTTTCGAGATATCCGAACGAAATTTGGTGAGTGGGTGTATTTTTATAATGTATTAA
>JAPVRG010296279.1:3961-14818 GCA_029783565.1 Rhagoletis cerasi
TTCAGTGCTTGGGTTAGCTATAAGATCATATGGTCCCTGAAGTTGGCTGAGAAAAAAACGTGTGAAAAAATGTTGACGAAGAAAGGCGCATAAAAAAATTTGCGATGGAGAAAGACAAATAAAAAACCCATACGACAGTTTATTTTCGCATATATGCTGTGAGTTTTTATAATTCAATGACTTCTTCTTATTACATGAATAGTTCAAAATAACTTTTTACTCAAATTTCTATGCCTAATTTACAAGCAATAGAGCGGCGGCTTTTAGCGATATGAAACAATGACTGAAAATTAAATAAACTAAGAAATCGTATTTAGCTAGAAGTCCCATAATGAGACGCAAAATCCCACGCGCTCTTTTATGATGCGAAAATCCCAAATTATGGGCGGAATCCCACGAGTTGGCAACACTGGTAGCAACGCAGGAGCATTAACATTAGGAACTACGCCTACGCCACCGACCAGCAGCAACGCCGCCAGTACAGCGATCATCTCTTTTGTTTAGGTTTTTAGTTGCTTAGGTTTAATAGCGTATATCTAATAACTTTAAATTCTCTTAAACTCTCATTTAAGTGCAATTTTTTTACCTTTTGTTTGATTTGCTAACTGCTTCTGCATTCTTTTGCTTCCATATTCCGTTTTCTTTTTTTTGCTCTTCTTTCAATTTTCACTTTGCGTAAATTTTAAATATATTCCAGGTATTTGAGATGTTGTTTTGGGGAAATAGGTGCCACTGAACGAGTAGTTATAATTTTCTCGTTTTTTTCTTTTTGCCATTTATCACACGTAAAAATTTTTATTTGTCACTTGGTTGTTTTTTTGGTTTCCTAGATTCAGGCGGCAACTGGAGGGCATAGGCATATAAATACTTCATGCACATATATGTACATTAGACCGTATCGAAAAAAAAACTTCGCCGTACACCCCCTCATATGAAGTGTTTTTAAAAAGCATTTGAAAAAATAATAAAATTTTTTTTTTGTACAACCCTAGTAGTCGCCCAATTTCATTTTTCCTCGTATCTTCGGCATTTATAGTCGGATTTTAAAGTGTGACACAGCAATGTTTTTGTCTCGATGAGGGGGGTTTCCTATAGAAGTTCATTGACCTCAGGTGCTCCATAAGAAAAAAAACAAAAAAAGTTGGTTTTTACCGTATGGTTTTCCTACTTAACAAATCGAAATACTTTTTTCGCAAAAGATTAATGATTTTTGACGGTGTTAATTTACTGTCATTAGGGCGGTACGTTAGAGTGGTAGCAACTGAGATCTGGTTGGTAAGTACCACAATGGAGCACATGAGGCCGTAGGAAAACCCCCCTCGAGAAAAAAACATTGGTGTATCACACTTCAAAATCCGACTATGAACGCCAAAGATATGAAATGTAATGAATGTAAAATTTTATTATTTTTTTAAATGCTTTTTAAAAACACTTCATATGAGGGGGTGTACGGCGAGCTTTTTTTATTTCGCCTGTAAGGCGATACGCTCTAATGTACATACATACATTTTGCGCATTTTCATATAGCCATTCACAACTTTTTTACTCACATATCTATCGATTTTCTTCGTTAGTAGCAGGCTTTAATACAAATGAAAAAAAATTTTGAAAAAAATATTTAAGTTAAAGTTAAAGTTAGAATTTTTTATTTTTTTATAAAAAAAGAAAAAATCTGAATGATTAATAAAATTCTCAGAAACTACTAAGTTTATAGAAAACGTATGTACATGTATATCGTTTATGGGAAGTTTTTCCACATTTCATTTGCTACATTTCGTATAAGACATACGTGATTAAGTGGAACCACTTTTTTAAGCTGAATAACGGTAAATTACAAATCTCTCGAATACTTGTTTATGAGAAAAATACTCGGCTTTCGGAATCAGCAAGCGATTCTGCATAGGAATTGGATAGTGGCATCCGGCGCGCATTTTTATTGTAAGCCAGTGTTTTTTATGACACAGTTATAAATATAAAAATGTGTGTGTTTTTCGTACTAGTCCAAGAGCTAGCAACGTTTTCGAGAGAGAATTTCAGGTCAGCTGGCTTTTCGATATGACATCTCTCTCACTCCCTCGGTTAGCGTGGAGGCCATTTGGCAGGCGGTAAAGGTTGTGTTGACTAGTGCGCATCGTATCTTTACAGTTAAAAATGCTAATTTTTTAAATCATTTTAGTAAGAGTAATTTTATTTTTATTGGCTTTAACTAGCTTTTGGAGACATAGACTTTTTATTGCCAGACATGTCCGTTGTTGCTAACATTGTGCCAGACGTAATTTTTTATTAAATTTTTTATTTTTTTTTTCAAATCATGTAAAGCTCAAAATTTAATATAATGTTGTTATAGTACTAGTGAATCTAAAATTAATTTGCCAGACAATAATTCGGTTGCTAAAGCAAGAGCCAGATTTAAAGCTTAAAAGTATTGCGCTGGTAGTGAGAGAGATAGTAGCAAAATAGTGAATTTTCATAGGATTTTAGTATGAAAACTGGAAACTTATAACATAAATCTAATTATTGGATAATCAAAAATTATATTTTTTTTCAAATACATACTTAAGGCAAATAAAAACCTAAAATATTTCAAAAAAAATAAACTTCTATCATTATCTAATTTCTATCGCTTGCTGATTCCGAAAGCCGAGTATTTTTTCCATAAATAAGTTTTCGAGATATTTACAATTTACCGTTATTCAGGTTAAAACAAATAAGGGCAGCACTGTCTTCGGCTATGCTGAAGGCTTCATACCTTTCATTAACATCAGACAACTTAACTTCACCCTTGATTTCTTTAGGAGCTACAAATTACTTATAATAAATTGATTTACACTGTGAACTACACAGATAATGGAATTATATCGCAAAAACTTATATCTGAACATACCTTATAGATCATAGACCTTGATGATTTTCACAGTAGACCTTGTATGATTAATTAGTAAGAACAATCAGTTATACGGGAGCTATAGGTTATAGTGACCCTCTCCTTATCACTTTCACTGTAAACTCTTTGTTGATAATAAGTGATAGTATTACTGTTAGCTATATAAATAAAGGAGTTATAATCTCATATCTGAACAATCAGTTACATGGGAGCTATATGTTATAGTGATCCGATCTTGCATATTCACTGTAAGTATTCTGTGGACAATGAGTGAAAACAGTGCAAAATTTCAAGTTCCTAGCTGCATAAATAAAGAAGTTATAACGAAAGGTCTCATATCTGAACAATCAGTTGTATGGGAGCTATATGTTATAGTAGTCCGAATTTACCGGTTCCGTCAAATGATTAATACATTATAAAAATACACTCACTCACCAAATTTCATTCGGATATCTCGAAAACTGAGGGACTAGATTGTATACAAACAGACGACCAGACGGGCATGGCTAAATCGACTAAGGTCGGCGTTCTGAACATATAAGTGTTTAGATGGATCTATCTCTTCTTATTCTGGTACTTACAAACATCGGACCAAAGTTATAATACCATTACATGCTCGTGAAAGGGATAAAAATATTTGTGTTTTTCTCTTGCTTTTCTTGCTTTACTCCGACCCTATAGAAGTTGATGTTTTTTATAAATGTTTTAAGTTTTTATTTGCCTTAACTATCCCAATAATTAGATTTATGTTATAACGTTAGACAAGTAGGTATACTTTCCAGTTTTCATACTAAATCCTATGAAATTTCTCTATTACTACCATCGTAATACTTTTCAGCTTTAAATCGGGCTGACTCTTGCTTTAACAACCGAATTATTGTCTGGCAAATTAATTTTAGATTCATTAGTACTTAAACAACATCATACTAACTTTTGAGCTTTACTAAAATGATTTGAAGAATCAATTTTTATACCCGAGCGCACTTGTGCACACGCCCACTTCCCATATAACGGTATTTTCGAAAAAATTCAAAAACTACGATATTTCAGTAACTACTGAAGATTTTTGACTCAAATTTGATACTTGCAATGATATATTAACAAGTAATAGGAGAATTATAAATTTTTGAAAAAGGGGCGGAGCCACGCCCACTTATGGATTTATATGTATATCTCGGTAACCGCTCTACCAATTTCAACCAAACTTGACACAAGTTTTGGTTTTGGTCCGACATAGATAAGTGGTGAAAATTTTTGAAACCGGACAATAACCACGCCCACCTCCCATTTAACGGTAATTTGCAGAAACGCCAAAAATGCAATATTTTAGTAACTACGGAAGCTTATTGACTAAAATTTGATATTTGCAATGATATATTAACAAGTAATAAGAATATTATAAATTTTTTAAAAAGGGGCGTAGTCACGCCGACTTACGGATATATATGTATATCTTGGTAACCGCATCGAAAATTTTTCAAATCGGACAATAACCACGCCCACCTACCATATAACGGTAATTTGCAGAAATACAAAAATGCGATATTTTATTAACTACTTTAGTTTAGTTACTCCAAATTTATATTTGCAATGATATATTAACGAGTAAAAATAATATTATAAATTTTTTAAAAATGGGCGTAGCAAAGCCCACTTATGGATTTACATGCATATCTTGGTAACCGCTCTACCGATTTCTATCGAACTTAGCACAAGTATTAATCTTGGTCCAGCATAGAAAACGGTCGAACATTTTTTAAATCAGAGAATAACCACGCCCACTTTCCATATAACGGCAATTTACGGAAACACGAAATCTGTTGTAAATCGCTAACTACTGAAGATAATTTACTCAAAATTTATGTTTGCAATAATTCCTTAGAAGTACGATTGTGACAAATTTTTGTGAAAATGGGCGTGGCACCGCCCACTTATGACTATATATGTGTATCTCGGTAACCGTTTTATCGATTTCTACCAAAATCGACATGCTTAATGTACTTGACATAAAAAGGCAGGCTGTTGAAAATCTTTGAAATCGGGTTAAAAATACGCCTACTTTTCATATAACGGTAAATTTCGGAAATATAAAACTTCGATGTTTCGAAATTTAGAAACGGTAATTTACTCAAAGGTGGTACTCTCAACAATCTCTTAACATCTCTTATGTACTTTAGAAAAAGGGGCGTGGCACTGCCCACTTATGACTAATTAAGGTTGTCCCGGTAACCGCTTTATCAGTTTATACCAAAAACAGCTAAATTATTTCTTTAAGTCTAACTGAGCGTATTATCGATAATGTTTGAAAAAGGAAAAAAACCGCCCCTGTTTACCACGTAACGGTAGGTTTCAGAATCGTGCAAAAAAACGAGGTTTAATACGTGCACCGGGTATTTAATATTCGGTTTCACCCAAACTTATGGCGTTTTCTTTTCTCGAAATAATGTTGCATTTATTCTGCCCTATGCCAGGGCTGTCAAATGTCCGTGTTCTTTTCTCAGCATATTCTCTGGGTTTTTTGTTCTTTTCTCAACATGTTGCCCTCTGGCCCGGCAGAAGTGCAACATTTTCTGCCCTTGTTAATGAATAAGGGTGACTGTTGCCCAGCAGATGTTGATGCGTGTTTTGTAATATTTATACTTCATAAATAAATGTTTATGTTATAATGGAAGCGAATTGTATAATTTTATTAAAATTAATAAAATAAATTACGAATCAGTAAAATCATTAATTTTCAAGTTGGCTTTGTTTTTTTGTTCTTTTCTCATACGGAAAATGCAACCTTTTTGCAAGGCACGGGGGAACATTTACAAAATGTTGCAATATATTGAGGCAACATTTTCATTGAGAAAAGAAAACGCTATTAGACTTCTTTACTTGTTTTTAAATAAAAAATGACGTCTGGCACAATGTTAGCAACAACGGACATGTATGGAAATAATAAATCTATGTTTCTAAAAGCTAGTTAAAGCCAATAAAAAGAAAATTATCCTTACTAAAATGATTTAAAAAATTAGTAGTTTTGTCTGTGAAGATACGATGCGCACTGTCAACGCAACCTTTACCGCCTGCCAGATGGCCCCCACGCTAACCGAGGGAGTGATATCAAAAAACCAGCTGACCTAAAATTCCTCTTTTCACGACGTTGCTAGCTCCCGTAGTATAATGGCATTCGTACACTTAATGAAACTCTTATATGTACCTATTATATTACTTTTACGGCTTTTGCAGCTATATCACCAAAAACGAAGTACACGTGAGGCGAAAATACGTAAATAATTCCCCATCTTGAAATAATCGTCCCGGGAGACGAGAAAAATAAAAGTCCCAAGTAATTGTTAATAGAAGACGAAAACGGTTTTTTTCTAAGGATTTTCGTCTTTGGAGACGAAAACAACCTTTCCATTGTTCAATAACAATTATAAAGCAATAATCTATTTTATTTCTTATAATCGATATGTCTCTGTAAAAAACTTCTTAATAATATTATTTGTCTCATAAAACCACGTCTTCGTGAACAGTATATGTACATGATTTATTCACTTATGGCCCACAACAAGCTTTAATCTTTTCTTTTTGGCCTGTGAGCTTGTTTGAGTTTGACGTGCTTGGCCTAAAGGTATAGTTAAACATGTAGGTATGTATGTACGTAAATTAATATGTATGTACATTAGTCTGGCCATTTTTGTAACATTACTCAATATCAATGAGTGCCGGGCTGAAAAAGTTTCTATTTTACCTAAAAACAACACCTGAACAATTTGACACCGATCTGGGAATTATTTATGGATCCAAAAGACTAACTATTATAGATATTTTTAATTCTTTAGTTTTTTTCTCATACAAAGTGCATAAAATTCGTGTGCAGTTTTGTAGCTAAAGAGCGTGGAATAATTGTGTCGATTTTTGTGGCCAATAATCGGTAGGTGGTGTTGTCGAAAATCATCATGAGCGGCGAGGCGCATTTCCACTCAAGCGGTTACGTTAATAAGCAAAATCTTCGTTTCTGGGGCACTGAAAATCCGTGTGTAATTCACGAAGAGCCATTACATCCACTCAAAGCTACTGTGTGGTGCGGCGTTCACGCGGGAGGATTGATTGGGCCATATTTATGGTCACTGTCACTAGCGAACGCTACAAATCCTTGATAATCTACTTCTTACTGCCGGAATTGGATGAGCAGGGCTTAGTGAAGATGTGGTTTCAATAAGATGGTGCAACCGCACACAAAGCCCGGTACACAATGGATATTTTGAAGGAAGCGTTTCCTGGTCGCGCAATCTCCCATTTTGGCGATTTTGAATAGCCAGCAAGATCGCTCTATTTAACCATCCCAGACTTCTTTCTTTGGGGCTACTTAAAGCCGCGGGTATATGCCAACAAGCATATGCGATAAAACGGGCATAAATGTGTATCAACACTGGCGGCAGCCACTTGCCGGATATCATCTTCGCCACTTGACAGAAAAAATTGTAAAGGCCCAAATAAAGATTTCCATCACTCAAAATAATTTATTTTATTTATAAAAAAGTTATTCAAAAACAAAAGTGGATGATTAATTTTACTCCACCCTTTAGATAATTATTTTGGTATTGGATCTAGTTCTGTTTTTCGAGCCACAGATAAGGTTCTTCCTTTTCTTTTATGCCAAACTTATACAAATTCATAATGTCCCTGCCGGGTTCAAAATATTCATGTCGCCATCGGCAAAGCGATTAGGTAATAAAGATAAATAACAGCTCTGATCCAATACATTTCGTGTAAAATCCTGTAAAAATTGCAAACAGCAAAATTACTCTCTGAAGTGAGAGTAAAAAGTGAGTAACAATAAAAAGTACGGGAACAAAAAAAGCACTATTCCTGTAATAACGTCAACCAGTGATCGCTTGACACTTTCATGATTTTACCAGAAGAAAAAGTTCGGGTAAAATCTTGCAACTTCATTCTCTACACAACTCTCCAAAAATCGCTCTCATTTACAGGATTATCCTGATATTTGGAGTACGGGAACATTTTTCATGTAAGTTCGTGTAAAATCCTGTAAGTTCATGGAGTACTGGAACAAAGCTAAAGCCTTTGGCCCTTGGCAAAGCGTAAAACGTAGAAGATATGCCGCAATGAACGCTATGGGAGCACTTTTATACTGCTTGTTTACTCGTGAAAATTGCTGTGAATTTAGTAAATTAAGTTTTAAAAATATCCGAAATATTGTTTGTTTTTATTTTTCTGCATGATACCTTGAAGTAGAGCGAAATAAAATAAAAATTAAACCAGCTAATTGTCAACGCGCCCAAAAAGATGGGAGTTGGCCATCTTTTCGCTTGATGCTCAAGCTAAAGCAATCTACATATGTGACATTTCTTATGCATTGTAGTGTATCTCAGCTGTCAAAGCAAATGTGCGCGTTCATAAGACGTAGCTGCTTAGCTCAACTGCTTCCAATTCAACGCTGAGCTGCCAGCGTTTTGAAAAATCGTTTAAAGTTATAATGAATGAAATAGTTTATAATTATAAAGTAAACATCATAATAAACATGTATCTAGTCTACGTAGTATTATTATAAGATATTTTAGTTACTTTATGATATCAATAAAATAAAATTAAACAAATTAGTTTGCAGCTGCCACCTAACAAAGCGGCGTTGTATTTAATGTAAGCGGCGTTAGTCTTTCCGATCAGCTGTTTCGGCTGAGCCAACACGTTGAGTTCAGGTAGGTCAAAAATTTTACGCTGGAAAAAATGGGGGAAAGTTGCCAACTGTAGAGCTGAGCCGAACTACTCAACTGTGCGTTTCTAAGACATACAGCCAACGGTTACCCAACAGCTACGACTTATGAACGCGCCCATTATTAAACCAAATTTGAATAGGCTACAAAATTGAGTACGTATTTTATGCACTTTGTATGAAAAGAACTAAAGCATTTAAAATAGCAATAATAATTTCTCTGTTCAACTTTAATCAACTTTTGGGTCCATAAATAATTCCCGGATCGTTGTCAAAATTTTCAGATGCTGTTTTCAGGCAAAATAAAAACTTTTTCAGTCCGTCGCTCATTGATACTACCATCGCTTAAAATTTCTTAACAAATAGCGGCCACTCTAATGTACATACATATATATATATTAATATGCATGTCTTCATACACATACAAAGATTACAGTTATAGCAGACACCACATTACACATTAAATAAAACGATCTGACATAACGAAAATACGTAAGTAATATACATATATAATAATATATAATATATATTTAAATAACGAAACGCAATTAGGAGATTAACAAGGTGTCATAATGAACCATGCCGTCATAACATGAGAATTTGTTTAACGGTTAGAAGAGTTTTTAGGTGGATCACACAACCCTGAAACAAATGTATGACATTACAACAATAATACTGTTATGGCATGTTGTGAACCCCCTAATTATGTATGTATGTAAGTTATATGGAGAAACAAAGCATCATAAATGGCGCGATCAACAAACTGAAATAAGAATAGAAACAGAAGTGGAAAGAGAAACAGAAACGGAAAAAGAAAGTGAAAGGCAAAAGGAAGGGGAAACAGAAACTATAATTGAAAGGGAAAGGAAAGTGAGAAGGTAATGGAAACGAAAATGGAAATGGAAGCGGCCAAGTTTCATGCAAAAGTTTACGGCCAATGCATCAGCAGCAAAAAGTACTGCAGTTAACGAGAGCGAATAAATTATTCAATGTACCAAAGTTTGCCTAAGCTTTTTAGTGTTTCTTTTTTGTTTCAGGCTATGCATTTTAAGGTTAGATATGCTAATTTTTTTTTAAATCATTCCTTGATATTTTGCGAACACTCGCAAACTCAAACTCATTGCCGCTGCGCCTTCTAATGCACAGCATAGTGCAAAGAAACGAAAACAAAAACAAAAACAAAAACACAATACAAATATTTATAAAAAAGCAACGCAAACAGTTATGAATTTAGTTATAGCAGAAGATAAGAGGAAAGCTTACAGCTTGATCTGTGTTGCTCTTGCTGTACGGTACCGGAATCAAGCGCTCTTGCAATTCACCACCTATGACCTTCAAATGGAAAAGAAAAGTAAAAAGAAAAATGTTTCGAGAAACATGTT
Organism: Rhagoletis cerasi; assembly: GCA_029783565.1. NCBI lineage: Eukaryota > Metazoa > Arthropoda > Insecta > Diptera > Tephritidae > Rhagoletis > Rhagoletis cerasi. Next base: position 13,953 of record JAPVRG010296279.1, read on the forward strand.
CAATAAGGTTAAGAAAAATTTCAATTGTGGGTGTTGTTATAGTAAAATCTCTGTTTATTATTAACGGAGGTTTTATTTTTTAATTTGTTTAGTTAATACTGAAGTGTTTAACAATGACAATTATGGCGCAGCTGATAGCCGCTTTGGGTCCCATTTGTTTCTGCTTGTAATTGTAATATAATAATTTTAATTAATTGTTTAGTTTTTATATTGTAACATGTTACGGATTCAAATAAAAATGTGAATGTTTATTTTTTTTTATGAAACAAAAAAAATGAAAAACAATGAAAAGATTACTTGCATTAATGTGGGTAACTGTATGTGAAGGATTAAGAAATTAAGAAAGGAAAATGATAAGAATTTTGAAAATGTGAAGAAAGCACTATACGGAAGCGCTGAAATAAGGATTAGTCGTGTTTTATGCATTTGTTTTTTGTACTATTTTCTACGGTTTCAATCTGTCACGTGCTATTTACTGTACATGCGCCCAGCGAATTCAATTTACATGTGTGTTTAATTGTGCGTGTATGTGCAAGGCAAGCCGTCTACAATACACTCTATACCACCCGTAATCTCAAAAAGCATATTTATAACATCTTTGACAAGCATCTAGCCCTGCACCCGAATAACTGCACGCATGCACACAGGGCAATGCGTTCCACAAGGCAGTCACATAAAACTTCATACTAAAATTAAAAAAAAAATTAACATTTTTAAAGCTTCAAGGAAAATAATGTATTCCTTCTTCTGTTTATCTATATCTATATCTATTCTATTCTATTCTATTCTATATATGTATAAAAATGAATGCCATTTTTCGTTGTGACTTTATAACTCACCTATCCAAACCAAATTTTTAGGCTTTG
>JAPVRG010296280.1:0-11604 GCA_029783565.1 Rhagoletis cerasi
ATTTATATTAAAAAGTCATGTATTTATTCTATATTTCTATAATTGCTTCATAAAAATCATGAAATTCAGACGGTATATACCGTTTACTAATCATTTGTTGAATATCATCCACTTTTCTTTTTTTTTAAAGGTATTTTCCCTTATAAGCTTTAGGCAATTCACAGTGTTTCATGGTTGACCATTGACCATTTTTTTTTCATTAAGTTCAACTTCTCCTCGCTTTGCATAAAGCCGTATTTTACTGCCATGTCTACTTTCTTTTTGCTATTTTCTTTTTTGTAATTTCTCGTACATGTGATATCTTAATTTTTAGCCACTTGAAACTTGCACATTATTGCACTAAACTTGAAAGGGATATAAAACTATATACTAAAAAAATTCAGACACGTCTGAAAAAGTTTGAAATTTGGATAAAAATTTGTTTAATTTTTTTAGTATTCTACTAAGTTTTAAACTTGGATCTATATGGATTTTTTAAGAGAATGAACTTTATTTTAATTGAAAGTTTCTTAAAATAAATAAATAAACATGAGTGGAAAACAATATCACTTTGAAAGTGATATGATATGATACTGTATGTATGTATATGATTTTCGTATTTATAAATAAAGATTCCATACACAACATTAAGCTTTCAGCATGGCCGAAGAGAAATAATTATAGCATAAACATACCTATGTATGGCTGCTATAACCTTATATGAATCCGCCTTGCATGCTACTCTTCCAAGCGAGAATCTGAAATGCGCTAGTCTTCCACGCAAAGATCTGAAATGTGCTACTCTTCCACGCAAATAATGAAATGTGCTAGTCTTCCACGCGAGAATCTGAAATGTGCTGCTTTTCGACGCAAAAGTCTGAAATGTGCTACTCTTCCACGCAAATAATGAAATGTGCTAGTCTTCGACGCCAATAGTGAAACGTGCTAGTCTTCCACGCGAATAGTGAAATGTGCTACTCTTCGTAGGGACCGACGATATGTAGTCGATTCACTGATTTGGGCAGAGTTTAATAAGCTGGTACAACAAAAAAACCACAGTTAAAAAGCTTCCTTTTTCTTTTACTTTTTTTTTGTAATTTTCGGTAGTGGGAAATGTTCCAGTATTCAGATATAAAATTTAAAAAAAATTCTAGGTGAAAACCCGGGTTTTCGAGAAAGAGTCTACAGTTTTTAGTTTGGATTTGCCGCATCGAAAATAAATAAGTAAACTAATAAGAATATTTTGGACTACGACGTTCTTCCAATAAAGAAGCGTAAGCATGTGCTAATTGTGAAGCGGGAGAGTAAAAATGCATATGTATATGCACATACATACATACGTGTTAGGGTTGCCAGACGTACCCAATTAAGGGGGGGGGGCGGGTGTGGACATACCCCATTTTGACTTTTTGTCCCCCTTGCTAAGGAAGGCTTCGTAGGTCCTCCATTTTCAATCTGTATAAACGAGTTAAAGAACACCATATACCATCAAAAAATTGGCTTAAACAGAGGCGTATGGAAGAATGGGGGAAAATCGGATTCTGATGCTACGAAAAAATTGGTGGATTCAATGTCAAATCGGTTGCATTAAGTTAAGTCGAAATATAGACAAAATAAATACTAAGAATCGACAATTTCCTTTGTTTTCCTTAATTAAATGTATGTGACGAACATTATTTTATTTTAGTAAATTTTTTATAAGCAATGAAGCGCTGAATAAAAACCTATTAGTACTAAAACTAATGGCGATTTCTTTTCTGCCGAAAAATGTTGCGTTCTCATTGTCCACTTCGCTCAAACAGCAAGAAGAGGGCAATTAGAAGGCAAAATTTTTTGTAGAAAAGAAAGCGCCATAAGCTAATGCATCTACTGACTTATATAAATTCAAGTGATATTGAATTTTTATTCGTGAACCGTTTTTTAGCCGATTCCAAAAAAGCAGGAGATTATCGATTCGTCGGAATATTTTTTTATGTATGTTACCGGATTAATTTGGACCACGTGAACCGTTTTCGATAATTTTTACTCTTTCTTACTTCTTTTACTGGAAAAGTGGTACCGCAAGTGTGGTCTCATACTATTTTGGTTGAATTCCAATCATTGGATTATGAAGAAATTAACGGTACTCCAAAATTTGTATATGAGAATTGAAGTCTTTTGTTTATTTGCTTAAAAATAACTTGTTTCAATAAGTGAATAAATAAATTTAGATTTATTTGTCCCCCCAAAAATACCCATTTTTCTTTCTCAGTTGTACCGCAAATCTCCCAATTCGTGTTTATCTGTACCCCTTTCAGAATTTTCAATCTGGCACCGCGTTTGCGTTTGCAATCATAAGGAAGCCAATGCAGGCCAATAAAAAAAATCAGCTTTGCTACTTTTATGGTTTGTGCTTGCAAATTCGACAATGAATTAGTTAATAGTAATAAAGAACAAATATACAACAACACTGATCAAGCGATCGTGCGAAACGGACAACTTTGCGAAATGAAATGAAAACGACTTCAAAACTGGGCGAAGATCGAGACAATGTTGTCCAATAGTACAAAAATGAAAACGAAAGAGCCCACAAAAAAAAAACTAAAAAAAAAACGATCGAAAAGCACAACACAACGAACGCTACTTCCAATGCCGCTCGCTGCAAAAAGCACAACCAAAAGGCAAGCCCAGAAAGTAAAAAGATAATAAAAAAAAAATCAACAAGAAACACATATACACACATACGTACATACATAATAAAATAAAAAGTTTTGCAAATTTTTGTTTTCGGCAAATGTTGCTGTTTGAAGGTCAACTTTACGACCCATAAGAGAGCATGGCAATCACATGTTGTTGTTATACTCTACATATATACATACACACATATGTTTGCATGCTGCCTGCAGTAGCTACATGCATATGTTGTCGCCACTATTGGCCGACATTGTTGTTTTTTTTAGCTCCGTTTTACTCTTATATTTATGTACATATGTATGTATTATTTTATAAGTTTTTTCCTCCATTTGTATTCTCCACGAGTGTTGTTGTTATCTTGTATTTTTGGCATTTTTTCGTTAAATTTATTTGCACGCGATCGTTTACGATCCGCACTGGTGCCCTCCACGCACACAAGCACAACCTTGAATGTGTATGTGTGTTTGTATGCGTGTATGCGTGTTTTCGCACACATCCCCAATACATTGTAAATAAATGTTGGAATAATCGTCTTTTCAAATTTTTATATTTAAATTTTTTTCTAAACTATTTTTAGTGTGAACATTTACGAGTTGCTTCGTTTTGTTCTTCGATTTTTTTGCAATACATTTTCTGTTTTTTTCAAATTTTTTTTTGCAAGTAAAAAGGTAAAAATAACTTAAGTAGAGAGCAAGGAAGGGCAATGTGTAGCAAAAAATCGCCAATTTATAATTGAAGGAAATTGGTTGTGTAGCTGTTCTACAGGCAGAATACTTTTGTAGAGATACGATTTATGTGTTTATGTATGTAAAAGTGTATATATATGCATAGGTTTGTGTGCATGTTTGTAAATTTTTACACTTCGTTGAACTTTATAGCTGTTGCTGTGCCATAGAGAATGAAAGTTTTGAAGTGGGTGCGGCCAAGGTTTCAGTCTATCGATTGTGCAACAAATTGTTACTTAACAATGGTGGAACATTTGATGTTTTTGGAAAAAAATATATGTAGCTTTTATGGTATTTTTATGAGCGGATTAAACGTAGTTGTAAAAAATTGAGATTGATTTAGGCATTAAAAGCGAACTTATTTTATTGTTTTTTCGATCCCTTTTTATGGCTTATGCGCTAATCGCATTATATAGTTAGAGATCATTGTGTGTTTATGTACAAATGTGTATGTACATATACTTCCATATGTGTGTGCTTCATCTAACTATTTGTTCTAACCTCTGAATTATATTCTAGAATACATACATGAATGCATACATATCTCAAGAGTGCTATAGCCTAGTTTATGTAGTGTTCTACAATCAAAAATTTAACAGACTCTCTAGATTTAAAATACGTGACTTTTTCGCCTGAAACCAGAAATTTTTTTTGTTAAGAATTATCTTTAAAAAAGATGCTTCACCATTTTCTGATGGATATGTATATCATGGCTTTGGTTGTAATTGTCGTTGGAAACAGATGCACATAACCATTTTTATGAAAATCGCCTCCCATTTTTGTCAAAATATTAAGGAACTCTTCAGTACCCCCAGCTTGCTCAATTTCTTTGCCATCGTACTAGCAAAAGTGTCATCGAAAGTCCTAGCTGCTCAGTTGAGATCAGTGGATATCACAATTAAGGGTCCCAGGCTTGAAGAGGTCATAATCAAAGATCCATGATTTTAGTGTTGATCAAATACCTGACACGGAAAAGTTATTCGTAATGACCTTAATAATAATAATAATAATAGATTGGCGCTTACACAATATCTTAGCGTTTGGCCGAGCATCTCCTTCAACAATCAATAAGAAATATTTGGTATCTTCGGTGCTGTTCATTCATAAAAGGCTTCACGTATAGGGGCAAAAAGATGCATCGCAATACATCAGCTAAAAAGATTAAGGGGGATTTGTCGGCCTTAAGATCTTGGAGGCAGTTTTTTAATTTCCAGGAGTTTCTATCTCATTGTACATTTAATTGCTACGTTAGTTATAATAAGAGGAAATAAGTAAACTCAGTTGCTGTTGCTGCCGGCGTATGCAGATGGCAATGACATCATCGGTCTCAGTAACAGATTTGTAAGCGCACCAGAAAAATAAACGAAAATAAGTCAAAGTACATCCTGGTAACTCACGAAGAGTCTTCGCGTATTAGGACTTGGTTTTCTTATGACCCAGCATAAACATCACCAATAAGTAGTTCCAGCTTGGATGCTGCTTTAGACTCGGTAGGAAACAAAAAAGTAGAGATCTTTCTCGACGAACGAAATCTACGATCTACAAATCTCTCATCATGCCCATCCTTGTTTAGAGTGCAGAAATATGGACGCCGTCGAACAATGATGAGAGAACAGACGAGAGAACAGCGTCATAGTTCGCGTGGGCGACGGTTTCCGAAGAAGATGGAATGACGAAATCTAAGAGCTTTTTTAACGATATGGGCATAGTCGAGCGCATAAAAATACAACGATTGCGCTGGCTTGAACATGTTGAACGCATGGATGAGGAGGCTTCAGTGAAAATATCCTTTAAACTATATAAATACATTCATATCTGCATAGATACTAGTAATCACGGTGTGATAATTTTTAAAGCTTTCCAAAGATTTCCAATAGACGCGCACAAGATAAAAGCTTTCTCTAATCGTCACTAATATAGCTCAAGCATTTTGTGACAGTTAAGAGTGGAAAATCGCTGAAAGCTTTTGGACGCCTAAGAGTAGAACTCTCTTATGGCTTTCAGCGCTCAAGCCGACAAATAAAACTGGTATCTGAATAAGGTGATGAAAGCCTGAAAAGGGGTGGATGCCTGAAAAGCCTTTTGTGGAGCTCTACTCAATGGGCGAACTTTACTGAGTTCTTAGAATAGTGGGACTTTGGAAATACTGAAAACATCTAAGCGCTAAAAATGTTTACACCAAGATTTAATAAACTCAGTTCAAGCAAGCCAAGAAGAGCTGGGAACGCCATGTGGAGTATTACGATGGACAATAGAGTGACTGGCTCTTAGTGAAGGCGCATCTTGATTTTTAAGCAATCTAATTAGAATATCTACATAGCAGGAAACGGTTATAGCAGCTGAGACTTTGTCAAGCACTCTGCTTAAGAGAAAACAAACAAACTAGGCCCTTATTAACCAACTAAGCATATTTGAGTTTTCCAAGGCATTTGCTTCTGTTGACCAATCACTGTTATGCCCAAAACTCAAATATAACTTCGGATTTGGACTAGTACAAATTGGGTCGATAGTTTTGAGAATTGAGTTGTGCCATTGATGTTCCACATGGGTAAGCTGACCCTTATTTTTCGACGGCTTATATCTTTATCATAGTAGCCTTTTGAAGATGGCTTACAAAATAACTTTTTGTATTAACTCCGTTGTGATTTAAATGTTTCGGGACTCTTAAGATCCCAAGGCTCCAATTACACTAGTTACTATGTATTACACGTAAGCTTGTATGACAATTAAATTACGTTACGAACTATTCGCAACTCGAAAGTTTCATAATATTGGGTCATATGAAAAGTCTTCGCAGACTTTTGGGTAAGTTTTTGAAACAAAAAAATTCTTTATTGAAAATCAGTTTTAATCAAGTACATATTGGAAATTACTATCTATAACCGTTTGCCATTTTTGGGGTAGCTCCACAATTCCATCGATGTAGAACTGCTGTGGTTTATCGCCGTAAAACTTAGCCAAGTGATTTTCAGCGGCTCTTCTTTCTCTATTTTACTTTTGTGCACTCAAGGACGAACTTTAGCCAAAACACTTATTTTTCAAGACAGATTTTTTTGTTTTGTAAAATTTATACTACATTTCGTTAACTTAATATAGAAAGGCCCTAACTCATTTTCTTTTGAAATTCAGCTTTGTATAAAAGTCTGTAGATTACTCACTAAGGAATTTGAAAACAACTACTGTATCACTAAATTAGTTTCATTGTAATTTTATTTTTATAAAATTTTATAACTAATCTGTAAAGAAATAAACATGTTAGATGGGGCCTCTCTATATTAAGGTAAGGATATACCCTTTAGTTTTTATCAAAAAATAGGATGATAGTGACTGGGGGCGGGGGCAGGTATGTGTGTGCTCCCAAAGTAATTAAGTATGAAGTAAAAGTTCCCATGGACAAAAATTTCAGTTTTTGTTTTACCTTTTTTCAGGTACCGTAACGGTTATGATCCTTGTAATAAAAATCATACTTTAACAGTTAAAATTTGATTTCTATTTTTTCGATCATAAAATAATCGTTATTTTTGATTTTTATTTTTTCGATCATAAAAGATTTAAATCGGTCATAAAAAGCAGTCTCCGTTATAACGGTTAAAAATGATCGAAAAAAATAAATATCAAACAATAACGATTATTTTTTGATCGAAAAATAAAAATCGTGATATTTAACAATTATTTTCGGTCCCTGCTTTTTTTAATGTTTTTCAACAGATCAATAATGGGTTACTACTGAAATAGGCATAATTAATGGAATTTTAAAATTTATATCGTTTTCCTATTTTACATGGAATGTCCTTCATACTAATTTTTTGGGTAAATTCGTCTGCTTTAGGTAACATTTTTTTCTCAAATTAAGTGCAGTTTGAAAATTTTATTTTCCATCCCTGTTACCTGTATAGGAATTGACAGTGCTGCAAACTACACAAACGAGTTCCTGAGCGGTTTCTCAGATAAAAATGAGAGAGTCTCAGATCGAGTTATCCATGTATTAAACAATGGAAGAATGTTTGTTAAAAGCTAGTTGACAAATGATGCGAGTTTGTCTGCACTTTGGCTGAAACCGGGAGTTTATGAATATTCTAAAAAGAAAAATGAAATGTAAGATTTTGATTCCCGGGCGGTTAACTTGCGAGTGTCCACCTGGTAAAGATTTCTGGTCGCCACTGGCCTGGTCGGTCTTTGCTGCTTAGCGCCCGCTTTTCCACGTAGATCAGTTACTCCGAAAATTTAATAAGACCCAATTGTTCAACACAATCATTTTCAATTCAATATAACTTTTTGCACGGATGAAGAATTAAAAACTGTCTGCATTAAAAATGTGGCCTATAATGTCACCTTTCAAATGCACGTCAGTTTGACGTAATCAGATTGCTAGGGGTATATTTATCAACACCACTTAGGGACTAAAATTCGCAGAGACTTTTCAAATGACCCAACATATCTGCTTAACGCGCTTCTCCGCCAATTGGTGGTGTGCGTCCGGATGTTGTAACACAAATGGAGAACCTACAATTTTATGCTACCTCTGAACGGCAAATAGTTTTATGGGCAGCTTTTTTAAGGCGGAAATACTCTCGGAGGTTTGCTATAGCCAGCCGAGGGACGAATGCTAATAGAAAACAGCTTTTTCTAATTTTTGATGTTGCTTGAACCAGTGATCGAACCCACGTCCTACGGAGTGGTAGTACGCATCTTTAACCGGCGACACCACTGCATTGCTCTCTTCTATACTAGAACGCGATTTTCGCATCCAGCGATGTCACAGCATTAAAAAGCACTCGTATGCGCCAGCACTAAAACAATTTTGTATATCTATTCATCTACAAGTTGATGAACCATTCCGGATATTAATGTAACGCGTTTTGTTTTTATTTATGACATGCAATTTGATCGAAATAAAAAGCAATTTATTTATTGTACTTCGCTATAAATTTTTTCATACATAGTTCACAGAAGAAATGATGATATGCATATTATTTTAAATGCGCTGGTTTTCACTATGAAAATTCACTCCAAAAAATCATTCGCTTATAGCTAGGATAGCTTTATGATAAACAAAAAAATAAAGCCGGCCTCTATGGTTTTAAAACAGTGACGATCGGGGAAGCTTTCACTCGCGGGATAGGCTTCGCGTGCGGGATAGGCTTTGATCGTAAGTGATTTATAGTGATGTTAGATAGTAGAACCCAAGATATACACAACGATTTGAAGTTACACAGTATAGTCAAAATCACGAGAAAATCAAGATTTGAATCGATAATATATCTGAAGAAAAATAATTTTAATATAGAAAACGTGTTAGTTTATTTCACGTAAATAATTCGAAATTTGAAGTCAATCGAAGATGGAACGAAAAACTCACATGTCTGTTAATGAATTGATTGATTTTTCATGCATACGTATAGATATGTATGTATGCATATATACACACGTATATTAGATATTTTTTTATTTCCATTAATCGCAAACCAAAAAATCACTGTAAATGCCAGGCAACTTTAATGTTTCTTTTTTAATAATAATAGCACATTTCCTTTGTCCGTTTACTTTTTATTACTTTCACATTTTTTAATAATTTTGTTCCAAACAATTTTATTTAACTCGCGTGAAACTCCTCGTTTCCTCTTTTGAAAGGCACGCGCGGCGCTTGATCGTAACAAAAAATTGTGCGAATCAAATTGCGAGCGACCACGCGGCGGCGTTTAGTTAAGTTTTCACAAACGCAAATGATAATCTTTTTTCAATCTCTATAATTAACAGCTTGTCAATTACTTAGTCAAAATTATTTTTAGATCCTCCCAGTTCCAGCAAAGCAGCTACGGTTGAATATTCGTAGATATGAATGCAGTTTTTACTTATTTCTTTTTTTAAGCTCGATAACTTTCTAAAATTCTACTTTGTAGGCAAAACAGTACGAAGATGCGATGCGAGTTGAGCTATTACTCAATCGAATTAGAATTACACCGCGCACCGTTTAGAAAAGAACTGAAGGCAGCGGAACGCTGAGCGGACGCCGCAGCCAACTAAAAATTCTTCATTATGAGCAAGAAACGTCGTCGCTGCCACACCACAAGCAACAAAAACAAAAAAAAAATAACACAGCAGACAGCATTTGCCAACATGCGAATTATTAAATAAACATGTACAGCGGCAGCGCACACCAACAACAATTCACTAAAATTAGCAATAACAACAATAGCAACCTAGCGCGCAAAATGCGAAACAAGTATGCGATGCGAGCGGCAGCAGAAAATTTACAAAAATAGTTGAAAAAAATGGCAAATGCCATTTGAGTATAGCAAAAGTGGTAAGCGCGCGCCGCGCGAGAAGTCGGAGCTTTGGAGAGGAGGGTAGGATGCGAAATATGCGGCGAGCACCACCGCCTAAAGAAACTGAAGGCGCGCGCGCGTGTGTACCAAAATCGAACCGAACCAAACTGAATTACGCCGAAACATACGAAAGAAATTCGCAAAGAGCGGCAGTAGACAAATGCCTCCAATGCTGCTAAAAATGCCGCGCGCGTCTACGTAAACGTCGCGATAGCGATATGTATTCATATCTCTATGCCAGCAGTGACAGCGTGCGCAGCTGACTTTTGGCGAAATTACCCACAACGCGGCAGCGAAGTGTAAAAATGGCACTTAAATAATGCGAAAATTAGGACACGAATAAAGCGTGCAGCGGCGGCGGCGGTCGCAGCGTTACGGTGCGACAGCACAACAGCAACAGGCGATCGCTTAGCAAAACAATAAGCTGTTTAGTGAAAGAGCGCGCATGGCGGCGCTTACGCTCATCCGCTTATGCGAAGTTTACAAAAAGTAGTGTAACGTGTTGATGGCGCACCAAGGCGTAGCGAGCGCCACAACTATAGCGGTGAGAGCTTTTGGAAGAGCGCCGATTGCAATAATAAGTATAAAAACAACAGTGCGGTGCGATGGTATGAATGCGCCCGCGTTGGGGAGGAGCGTGGAGAAGGAGTTGGGAAAAAAATTTGCGCATAACAGGCAAACGGCGCACAGCGGTGAGAATTTGCGATCGACATTAGTTAAGTGGAGCGCTGGGTAGCGCGTTGCCAGATTGCGATCATTTAAATATGTTTCTTGGGTGAAAATTTATATATTATTTAAATATGATGCAGGCTTATACAGCATAACACTTTTTGTTTTTGATGTCATTTTGATTAATCATTTGCCAAATTAATGCAAAAATATTTCCAATTTTAAAATTAGCTTCCAAATATGCAATCGGGCTATTTCAAAACATGTCCCTACTAGCAAATCAACTGGATGAATACGCGTCCATATGGGCACGCTAGATTAAGTTTAGTGAGCGCAAGTAGCGCGTTTGAAGCGAGAGCGACTTGCAAAGTTCGCCGAGCAAATTGTTTACTAAGTCTTGCAAATCGTGTAAGTATGCGCTCGTGAGTTGTAGAAGGCCATTCGACTGCATGTGTCGTCACCGTCACCGTCGACGCTTCGACGGCCTCGAACGCAGTTTAGCTAATGGGGCGGCTTTATATATTTATGAATGTATTTCAATCCATGCGAATTTTGCGGAAGATCGCGTGAAGCAGCAAAGGGCCCTGCAGGGTATATTTTGTACAGCTGTATGTAAGTAGCTAAGTATTTTTTGAAAATTTCTTGGATTATTATTAGTATGATTATTATTATTATTAGGGTACACTAGCGCTGCGACCTGGATGGGTCTACTGTGCTACTCAAGCGCTTTGGAGTGTGTCATGTTCCATGGAGACAATATTCGTTTTCCATGGTGAATAATTCTAAACCACTTAAATGTCGGCAAACACAACTCTGAGGTTTCCCCCCTGAACCGGCAAAACCTGCAGTTATTTTTCCCAGAAAGTTCTATTTTCCAAATGCACACGCATTTGGGGTGTAATCTGAGAGCTCTACCACTTTGTTAGAAGTTCTTCCATACAGGCCCCGTCGGGTTCCGTATTTTGCGAAAGTAGAATGCCTTTTATTGCCTTTAAAGCCCTCATGACCTGGGACCCGCTTTAAGGTTTCCTTGTTGTTCCAGTAACGCGAGTCAGAGACTTAATGCCGCTTGGCTATCTGTCATGATGTTTATTGTGCGCGAAGAAAATCGCGGACACAGTTTTCAATTGCGAAAATTTCCGCTTGGAAAATGATTAGATTTGTGCCCAATGGTATACCTTTCTGAAATCAATGTTTAAGTACGTCAGCCCAAGTACTCTCGTCATCAAGTT
>JAPVRG010296282.1:0-12104 GCA_029783565.1 Rhagoletis cerasi
ATTTTTTGTTGAAATATGTTTCAATAGGTGGCTTTCATGGTTTAGACATTTCCGTTTTAAAGCTATTTTCGTCCGCTTTTTATTTGATACCAAATTGGTTTTATTTGGATAAGCGGTTTGATTATTATCCGGAAAGAACTTTTATTTCGGACTAAAAAATATTTGTCCAAGTTTAACTCTTGAAAAAAATAACTGTTATTTTCGGTCTCTGGTTGTTTCATTATGTTTGAAATAGATTTATTGACGCCATAACGTTCTTCTTCTTTTTCTCAACTGGTAGTGTATTTGTTCGTCGATTTCTGCCCAATTATTTACATGTCGCCTACCCAACAGAGCTAGACTTCTTGCGTAGAATAGGTTTCTCGAAAACCCTCAAAATCTTTTAATCTGTGTTCGTCTTCGTTCATATTTCCGAACCGTATAAAAAGACGAGCATGTTGAAAGATTTTTAGAGGGTGATTTTGGTTTGGCGAGATAGGACTCTGCTCTTCAAAAGCCTATCGATTTCAAAGTACAGATACGCATTTACTCACACAGAGAAAAATATAATCTATAGAAACAAAAAGATTGTGTTTATGAAGTTTCGACCCTATTGGGTAAAACAGATGAAAAACGAAGAAATTGCCATAGAGATTCCTTATTTATTTTATCAATAATAATATCTTTTAAAAATCGCATTTCGTAGAGAAAATCTGCTTGGTTGCATCATTTAAAAAGAAATAATTCTTAATTTTATGAAATGCCTTCTTGAACTCAATGAAAAGTATTTCTTCTTATTTTAGTGTGATCTTCTCAATTTCTTTTAAATTCCATATGACAAGTAATTCATATTATTTAATAGAATAGTTTCGGTTAGGCGACTACCGTAGCCTAATAGATAGAGCATTAAACTGTCATTCAGTAGGTCTCGGGGTTCCAGGACAGGTCAGCGAGGACTTGTTCTCATTTTTTTCCATTTGCTACTTTTAGCTTTTAGTTAGGTAACCTAATAAAAATCTCAAGAATTCCTTCTAGATTTCATTGAAAAAAACAAAAAAAAATTCCACTAAAATAAGAAAGCTTTTTCCTGAAGAAAAATCATAGAAATATCTTCTAACTTTTGTTCTATTTTTTTTAGGTGGCTTAAAGCCAATGGTTTTTGCTCTGTGAAGTCAATCTCTACAAGCGACTCCCCATCCGACGAGCTAGCCTAGGCCCGTTAGCGGATTTTATTGGCTGAATGGAATAGGCCGCGATGTTGAGGTGATAAGCGGCTAGTCTTTTTGGTGTGGGTGTTGCGCTTCCGCAGCAGATGGGAAGTGAGAGTGTAGTAGGATGACTATATGGACTGGGGTGTGACTGACGATCAGACAGACGCAGTAATGTTAGGCTAAAGGGGATGCTGCTAAGTTTGAGGAGTTGCAGTAGCGTCCACGGCTACGTGTGGAATGCACGCAGAAGTGGGTGTGACGACTGCACCTGACATGACCGCTTCTTTTTCTCTACTTACACTATCCTTGCGCTTTAGTCCTCTTCACTTCCACTTAGCATGCACTTTCAGGCATGAACTTTTTTTTTGTGTAAGCTGGGTGTAAGGCGGGTGAAAGCGACCAACCTATAGTTCTATGATTCTTCCGAAGAGCTGATTAATTTAAACAAAAAGTTTTTTTCAATAACAGAACTTGGTCAGCGTAGGGTCGGCCGGTGTTGAAAGTTTTATAACTGACTAGCTAACCCGGCGTGCTTCGCTACACCCTACAAATTGAAAGATTGCTATTATGATTGAACATGTTTATGTACATACATATGTGCATTTGCATATTATATGAAACTATTTAACGAATACATAACTAAAACTTATAGTAAAGCTCTCGCATAAGCAATATTCTTTGTTTTCCCATCTCGAGCGTAAACAAATAAATCGGTCAGTTTTCAAACGTGGGAACATGCAATGTACAGCTACCCATGCTAAAAACATGGATTTTTTTAAGTTTAATCCACACACTTGAAGAGATTGAACTTGGGCTTTGTTAATCGTTATACCAAATGCCAATCGTACAGGAAATCTTAATAGCTTCAAATCGAATGGCAAATTTGTTGGTATCAAAAGAATTTGAGGCAGGAGTACATCCTCTCATTTATATTTTCCAGTTATAACTATAGCTTCGATTATATTATACTTCAACAATTTTTTTACTGAAAGTCGAGTGCCATTACATAACCTTGGTGGATCAATGTTACGAAGTAAAATAATAAGTGCACCAAATTTTGAAGTGCAGCACATGAGGGAGAACGCCTGCCAACTAGAGGGAATTTAGGAATTCAACTGGGTAATTGACAACATCCTCGTCTTTCATGACATTATCAGTAGATTTGTACGTTACTGGATTTCAATTTATTCTGTTCAGAATGACACTGTTAATGGAATTAACATCAATGTTTTTAGCAACCAACAACGCTCGTTCACATAACCATTTTTGTTCTCTCAAATTAATTTCAATATTGGGGAATACGCAATTTATTAGTTCTTCAACCGATTTTGTCAATTTGCAAACATCAGAAGGAAAAGTTATAGTTGGTTGTCATAACCATCGGCATTTTTCCATTGCCTAAATCCAATAATTGTTTCGAAAATTTATCTGCTGATGGGTTACGTTGTAGCACCACATGTATAATTGCTCCCAATTTTAATAATCGAACTTACTGCCAAAGCGTGGAAGATTTCAAACATGCATTTATCTCGTTAGCTGGTGTTACACGCGGAATTACGGGCAGAGTTTGGCGAAAATCACCGGCTAATAGAACCAATTCTCCCCCAAACAATTGCGTATTATCTCGGAAATCTTGTAACGTACGGTCGAGAGCTTCAATAGACTTTTTGGGGGCCATAGTACATTCATCCCACACTATGATTTTACACTTCTGCAACACTTTACCCATTGCAGAATTTTTCTTGATATTGCACGTGATTATTTCGGAAAAATTTAAGTTCAGTGGTAGTTTAAGCACCGAATACGCCCCCATACAAAAGTGTTGCTGCTTTACCTGAAGATACAATGGCCAATGCTATATTTTGATTCCAGTGACACCTGTCAGAACAATCCCATAAAACTGTGAATGCGGATTTAAGAGATATCGCGGCTGCAGCGCCACCTATCATTCCAATCGTTTATATTTATGTGGATGATGCGTGGCTCTAAATACGGTTTTTAAAGATATCTCGACTCCATCACCACCCATCGGGAAAATTTGCAGTATTTCCATTCATAAGGATAATACATGTTCTGAATTTGGTTCAATTAGGACCGTAAATACAGTTTTTAGAGATATCTCGACTCCTGCGCCACCTATCGGAATAGTATTTCTATGCATAAGGGTAATACATGTTATGAATTTGGATCAAATCGGACGGTAAATACGGGTTTTAGAGATTTCTCGACTTCAGCGCCACCTACCCAAAATTTTTTTTACCCTAAGAATAATAGACACCAGTACGAACATATGCTATGCATTTGAACTCAATCGGTTGAGCGGTTTTCGAGTCTATAAAGGACATACAAACAGCCACACACGGCATTTTTATATATGTATAAGATGTATAAGATGAGAACTTTGAAATGTGAACCTACAGGCACCATATATCTCGCTGACATTTGTGTAGTACACTCCTCTAAGACGGCTTTTTCATGAAGGTTATCGGTATGAAATTTCGTACGCAAGTAGCTCACTAAGTAGATTTGCTCACACCTCAAGCGTGCATCAGTTGGTTGACCAATTCCCATATCGCTTTGAAAACAAGAAGCATTTTCAGGCGTCAAATTAGCTAACCAAGTTTGTAATTTCATATAAAATGCATCGCTTTCAAATCAAAAATGTCCCCTGATAATTCAATTACCTCCAACAATACGCGCAGTAAAATGAATAGGCGTAGGTAGACCTCGCGATGGCAAGCAACTCAACTCGCTTGTGCTGCCTGTGTAAAGCCATCGAGGTAAGCGACCCCCTGGAGGGCAACGCGTGCGCTTTCAACAAGGGTGGCAATGAAGTGCAACATAAACCAGTAGAGGTACAAGCAAAATAATAACAAAAACAATTTATACTACGAGTACCATACATAAGTGATAGTCAACTAAAATAGAGACACCTTTCCACCCCAGAACAAGCGATGATACTTACTTTGCATGTTCACTGCCACAATACACATACATGGTTGTACTTTTCGGAAAGGATTTGCATATCGAGGTTGCATGTACGTATGCATGTGTGTGGTATGCGTATCCCAGTCATTACGGGATTTTAGCTGCAGGCTGCAGCTAATTTAATAATTTATCAATTTCGTTGAAACTACAACAATACATACATATATATGTACAAGCACATAATGGGCGATTATTTAAATTTTTCGAGTGGCAGCACATATAACGAACGCACCGAATGTGCAACTGTGCAACCAGAGCAGATGAGCTGAATGCTGAGGCGGTACTCTTAGCTTCATACACATATACACACATAGTTACATATGTACGTAGCTAATATCCTTTTTGCTGATGCGCATTGTACCTTTTGTAGTCGCGTCAAATGGGTAATAATTTAAAAATTTCCACACTAATCACTACACATTCAAATGAGCAGCAACAACAATGACTCTTACAACCCATACGCTCCTCTGCTGTAGGGCAAGGACACCCTTTGGCGGCAAACGGTAAGTCGGCCTCCGATTTGTTTGAGTGTTGTGTTGTTGCAGCAAACTTTAAAATTAAATGATGTAGCAGTAGAGCGATTATTCAAAATTGTTTTACGAAAAGCAGACAAATTGAAAACATTTATTTGTAATTGGCGCAGCTAATGTGTTTGCAAGTTCGGCGCCGTTAAAATCTTGCTGCAAGCGGTGCGTTAAAAGCGCGTATACCTACTAAAAGAAAGCATGTGTGGCGGGAGGAAAAAAGGTTGGCAATCGCTTTACAACTCATTTGTTTACATGTTTTTACGAAATCGGAAAAAACTGCTAACAAAAAGAAAATTGGTGAAAATTGGAAAGTGGAAAAAAATAAATATTTCAAACGGAAATCCTTACTCACGCTACGTACGCTTGTCACAATACACATTTATTTTTTATTTGCACGGCCCATGTGTGACAAGTCAAACAATTGAGACAATCCTTTGACAAAGTGCTGCTGCAGTAGTCGATAAATGAAGTATAGCGACAGGCGCAGTGCCCCGCGTTGAGATGTGCGTTGTTGTGTACGGTACTTTAGAATTTGAGTTGTGTGAAAAAATCTTGCATAATCCCTTTTTCGGCAAACAAAATGAATGAATGCTAACACATACATACACACACACGAACTTACCACGTGTCTATGTATGTGTGTCAATTTAGCACTTCAAATAGAATTTTCCTGCAAATAAATACAGTTACTCTTACCCAGTAAGTACAATATGCAATTTTCCTCCTACGAATATGAATTTTTTATAAAAGTAGTAGTTGTTACCTGAATCGTGAATTGTATGAAGAACGAATGTAGGCATGTATGTATGTACACTAAACCGTGCCACCTAACAAGGAAAATAAAAAAGACCTTCAAACAACCCTGAGTCTAAAGAATTTTTGCAAGGCAATTTCGAAAAAAAAAAAAAACATTTTTTTTCTGGTCGAGCCTAGGGGTTGCGACCCAAATAAAAACAGATTTTTTAAAATAGTTCTACTGGAATAATCGAAATACTTCCTTAGCAAATGTTTAATGATATTTGGCGAGCTTTAATTTACTGGCATTTGGCTGGTACGTTAGAGTGGTAAGTATTGAGATCTGATGTGTAAGTACTAGAACGGGGCACTTCCAACAAAAAAATTGTCTCCCCGAGACAGATGAGTCAAAGTTTAACGTGGGTACCTGCCTTGAAGGCCTAACCCCACGGTGCTCGAAAGCACACGGATCAAATTAATACGTTGATCACTGCCCCGTGATGCAACCATTCTGTCGGTACCAATTGCCAGTGTAGGTGTTCACAATTCACCACCTTGGTCGGGTTCGAGGCCTACCTAAACCATTGCCGTACTCTGGGTCCGGCACCCGGTTGCAATGCAACACCACATTGAGTCGACGAGCAAACTCTACCCGCATTTGAGTTTTAAACCACATCCACCACAATACTCCCCGAAGGGCCGTACCCTAAATGAACAGGCAAAAGCAAATATAGGATGCTCTGGGGCCCTGTTCCCCGTGGTACCAGATTGAGCACTGTTGTCAGACTGTGAAGCCGAAACTTCTGCCAGTTGAGTAGACACCACTCCGGACTGGCGACCGTTGACTAGAGTACCTCGGGGTTGTCACACGCGTGATTCAGTGAGCTACGGGAATGGATCGCACATTATCAACCCCCGCAACTCCCGAATCCGCCTGAGGGGTGTCTCCCCGAGACAAGAACATCGGTATATCATACTTTAAGACCTGACTGTAAATACCGAAGATATGACGAAAATTGTAAAAAGGCGACTCCTAGGTTCGGCCAAAAAAAAAAATTCGAAATTGCTTTAAAAAAATACTTTAGGCTCAGGGATGTACGGCGAACTGCAAGGTCTCGTATGTCTCGGCATATTGCGAGCGGTGAGTAGATTAACACAGAAGGGGTTTTAAATTGAATCTGGCTTTCCCCTAATCCAGAGTGTTTTAACGGAGCCTTTCCGGTGATTCATGGCAAGAAAGGAAGTCCGGGTGAAGTGGGTTTGAAGAGTCGCTTCAAGGCAGTTGAAGGAAATCGGCAATGATCTCGTACCACAAGGGACATTTTCTCTGAAAACCGTGACTGGACTGGGCAGAGGCTGTCTCCTCAAAATAAAAAAGAACTACTCCTTTAACCTTCAAGGAGCTGGCCTAAAAGAGGCGGCGGTTGGTAGACAATGCCGACGACGAAGCTAAGAGACCAAGCACCTCTAACTCTAATAGTGCTCCTAACATTCTGAGGGCTTTTAGCGATGAGAAATCTGATGGCGGAGAACTGGAGCTCCATCCTGGTAGATTTTTGTCGGGTGTAAAAGGAGATTCTTCGAAAAAATTCTGGCCCTGATCCTGACGTGCGCGACGCTGGCCTATAACAAAGAAGAATTAAACTGGTTTGCTGTGCGGATAAAAGGTCAGCTAACTTGTACAAGCTAGCCATCTCCGGCGCTGACTTGCAGTCCTATTCTGAACGCTACCGAAACACTTATAAGTGAAGTGCATAGGGATGAGATTCCTTGCAAGCCACGAGCCAGGGTTGGGTCTCAGAAGAACCCTTAAGCACATACAAAACTCTGAACCTCATCCAATGAAACACTTCCAACTGTTGACTGGGGAAGGTCAGCGAAATAAGGTAGCAACACCGTTATGTCATCTTTGCAATTAACGCTGAATCTTTCCCGATCCCCGCTGAGTGAAACAGAGTGGTTAGATATGGCTACGGCCTTGTCAATTTTGGTTCAGAAACAAACTGGGGTCGGTCAGAAAGGTAAGTATAGAATGCGAATTTAGTTCTAAAGACCGACGAGATGTTGTGACGTCAAAACAGAAATTCTTTGCCTGAATATCCGTGCTTGGTCATGCTCAATCATAAATAAATACACCTGTTCAAAGATTGAATTGATTAGGCATGAAAAAGTTATTGAAACATTTTTACAATAACTGAATCTTACTCTATTTAAATTCGATTTCGGTTTGCTTGCTGGGTACATGCATTTACATATGTTTTATACGTGTGTTTACGAATGAATGTAGACATATAACTATGCACATCACTTTCACCATTGATCTATCTCATTGATTGAGTTTTTCGGGTTTGACTTCCCACCATACTTTAGCGGGTTTTTTCTCTATTGACCGCACTCTAATTCCTTACATACACCCAACTCCCCTTTGCTACGCGCAATCACACTTTATTATGTAGTCAGTTTCGCCAATGCCAAAATGCCACAACAAATTCAAGTACTATTTGCGTATTTGTCGTATTTACATTGAAAATTAGATTTTTTCCTCTTTCGCAAAAATATATCTGCATACAGACATGCCACAAACTTTAGTAAATATTTACGAGCCTTTCGTGATTTTCTAAAATTTTTAGTTGCAATTCTCTTCAATTCGCACAGATTTTTCATAGTGTGCATTTACATACATACGTGTATATAGGAAGTAAATTGCATTGTTGTAGTTGCCTTTAAATTGGTTTTTCCTCAACTCATTCGCAGTCTTAATTACTGCACTTCACTTGATCTGTTTTCTTCTTTTTTTGCTGATTTTGTGTGGCCTTACGAAAAAAAGGCAAACTTGAATTTATGGCCAGAGTTGACCACAAAATTAATTGGTCCTCGAAAGTGTGTTGTTAGTAGAAAAAACAACAATGTATTAACGTGTTAAGTTAGTTGTACGAGAGGGAAATGTATGTAGGTACGTGTACATGGTAAAGTTTTCTATGCCTTATGACATATGTATATAGTACAGGGGTAGGCACGCGAAGTTTTACCAATTAAATATGCTATAATTTTTTCAATTTAATTTAATTTTTTAAAGCATTCAGTTCATTATTACTGTTCGATGTAGCCAAATTTAGCGCTGATAATCTCATCGGGTCTTTTCGGGAATGCTGCAATGCTTCATAATGCTGGTGGCATTTCGTCCCAGTGGCTTCGAAGACCAATCTTCTAGGAATTGACTGTCTCTTATTTTTTAGTTGATACTTTGGTCTCAAGAATGGCCCATATGGAAAAATCCATTGGACTCAAGTCCGGTGAATATGATGGCCATAGTTGTAAAGAAATTAAGCTGTGGACTTTTTCTTTAAAAAACGTTGGATTTCGTGAGTTTTATGCGCCGAGTCTTGTTGAAACGTCTTCAAATGATCCTCCCACTTTTTCCGCTTGTGTTAATTTACCAGTAGGCGAATTACCAAATTAAGGTGCCACGGCGTAGGTGGTACGACTCATTCGCGACAACAGCTGCTTCTGCCGGAAAGTTTGGGCGGACTTCCGTGATGCGTCCGGACGGAGTGAAGCGAGACCCTGCAGCAGTGACTACCTTTCGGAATTGACGTTCGCCAACGAAACCTTCCCAATCTGCCTTTTTTAAGTTTACGTACGTTCGGTGATCCGCGGGAGAAAAGTCGGCGTGCTTAGTGATCCAGATGACTATGGGTAGGTGGTCCACTGCGTGTGTTAGCATAGGTAGCCACGTTATGCTATTTATCAGAACCGCTCTAGCTATTGTCAGGTCTGGCGAGCTGCTGAAACTACCCACAATCATGGTGCGGGCGTCACCGTTCATGGTGAAGGATGTCGAATCGCCTCTCTGCTCAGCCAATACGATCGTTTGCCAAGCTTGACGGCCAAAGATCGTGATGCGCGTTAAAGTCACCTACGACCATGCGGGTTTCCCCCTGTCTGTATAGTAATTGCTCGCGTGAGCCCTTAGAGCCTTAGAGCTGGCTCTTTGTGTGCTGGTTCGCAACAGCGGGTTACGCGAGCTGGTGGCTCTATAGACGGATGATGCCGTATGCGTAGCATGGGGTCACAATCCTTGTGGTCCACTCTCTGTGTGGCCTAAGGTCTGAGCAGGTTTTAGGTGACTTCATCCGTTACAGTTGTTTCACCTATCGGAAGTGGGCTTCGAATGAAGTCGTCTCTGGCGGACGCAGCAGAAAAGGGTTCACGCTCTGGGGTTGAACTCAATGCCCGCCCGGAGAAGAAGTATTCGGAACAATCCGGCTCCAAATTATTGCTCCATGGACTAAAAATGATTGATGGGGTTCGCCGATCTAAACGGGGTTATGTCGCCGAATCATTCCGATGCGCAGAACCGGCTGTCGTGGGAATGTTTCACCAACACTCTTACGCACCGCAGCGATATTATTATTTCGAAGGTTTGTACTTAGAACGCCAGTATGTTTAGCGTCCCTACTAGATCCAGTATCTTTGGATTTTTCGGTAACTCTCTTCAAGTTTGACGACCATATATCGAACGAAATTTGCGAAGTGTAGTCAGTAGCCAAAGTTTCATTATATTTGAAATATTGTGCAACAACGAAATCGCGTTGCTTTGTTGGGTTTTACTAACCCTAAGCTATTATCCGTCATGCATCTTTTTTTCGTTGGCAACACCTTATTGCAAAAATGGCACTGAATTCACATCTTGAGTGAGTTTTGCAACACAATTTATTTAACAAATCATTCAGTAAAATAGGTTAACAGATGCTTTATGACCAGCAAAATGTTGAATATGAGCTCGTCTTGCCACTAGATTGATAGCCACATTTGTACATCACACACGCAAGGTGCTTGACTGCGTAGTGAAGGATTTGCTTGATTTATGTTTATATAATTAGTGATATGTTACGAAGCACTTTAAAAACTATGTTTTAGAAAAACTGAAATTTCAAAAATTTCTTTTCTTTTCCCAGTTTCTCTCGGTGTGATGCAACATTTTTTTAACTAAAATTTTATGATTTACGGCTTTAGACTGTTTTGCACATGCAACTGCGACTTTTTTGTATTTTTCCTAACTCAACGCGAATATAAATTGAAGTCTGTGCATAGCGCATGTCAAATCTCGTTTAAATTAATGAGTTTGGATGCAGTTTTTTTAAGCCCAAAAACAAACACTTGTGCATTTCGACGAGGTGTTTGACAAATGTTTAAATTTACGGGACGAAAATTATTATTTATTATTTCTATAGAGAGCTAAAACTCTATAAGTGATTCTGTACATATAAATTAAGCCTGACTTTTTCCTAGATTTGTTATTTACCTTCTGTTCCAAAATAAAGCCGACTTACTTTAGTACAAATGGCGGTATGTGTGCTCATCACGGGAGCGTTACCCTACAACGAAACCAAGCCCCTCGAAATGGTGCTTAATATCGTCCCTGTGGAACTGTACGGTGAATTACGAGGAAGTTGCCATGCAGTCAGACGAATCGCTCTGACAAAATGGAGAGACCCATGATTTGATAACACGAAAGTACTAGACACCTGTGCATTTAAATTTAAGTCCCCAGATAACACGGCACCTGTTTAGAGTTTGGAAAATGGCTTTACCGCACTGTCTGGAAGCTTACATTAACTCTACTACGATATACACCGACAGCATCAAGCTGGAATAGAAGGTAGTAAGTGATGTACAAACTATCAACTGAATTGATAGCAACCAAGGAAGTCGCGCTTTGGCTGATTAGGGCTAATCTTAACCAACAACAAATCGCAGTGAAGCTGTTTTGAAATCTTTAGAATGCTGCTCGACTGCCTCTAAAACTATTATAGAATCCAGACATATTCTAAGGTCGTTGAAGTCATAAATCGTATAATTGGTTCTTGGAAATCGTCATTTGTATTGAAATCGTCAAAACACAAAATTCCAAAATAAACAATGTCTAGAAAAAGAAGTCTGATGAGGAGATGGGGTGATCTCCGAAATAGCAGTCATAACTTCTACCGCTTAGACTGTGTTGCTTTTTCCATTTTTCCTAAAAACAAATCGTGGTACAAAGCTCAATAACTTTGTTAAAAAATATGTTTAATATGTAAATAGGCAATCATGTTTCCTTTACACCCCTTTTTCGGTTAAACTTTACTTCTAAGGTATAAACAATTATACATCGTTAGAAAGGTATTTTGATGCTGATGTGCAGAAAATTTTTAAAATTTCAAATTAGTTTAAAACAGCAAAAAAATCAATTCAAAAGTCACACCAATACCAATGCCATATTATGTACGTTGTTGGGGCGGAAATGCCTTATGCATACATTTGCTTTAATATTGATAGTGAAATGCGAAGCAGCGGTGTAGGAACAATTTAGATTAAAATTAATGCAACGATAAAGGAAAAGTTGAATATGTAGATGAAAGGAATAAAGGAAAAGATAAAAATAATAATGAAGATTCGTAAAGATAAAGACATAGAAGAAGGTAAATTCAAATATTTAATATAATGGCAAAGGAGGGGTGAATATGTACATAGAAAAGAAGGAAGATAAAGATTAGGATGAAGGTAAAGGTAAAGGTAAAGGTAAAAGAAAAGATAAAGACAAAGATGAAAAGATAAATTTAAAGATCAAAATCCAGATAAAAAACTATATAGACAAAGGTAGAAATAGAGAAAGTGATAGAGA
>JAPVRG010296284.1:3956-15960 GCA_029783565.1 Rhagoletis cerasi
GACATCGCAATGTTAATGTAACAATTTTTTCTCCTTATATTTGGACCATTTTGGTTACTAGTGTTGGTTACAAGGAAGCGTAGTCCTGTACTAGTATTTAATCTAGTTCCACTTTTTGCAGGGAGCTGTTCCATTAGCTACAGTGTGGAAAAGTTGGTGCAATCGTACCTTTCGTTAATTTGAAAGTATATTCGGTACAAGCACACCATTTTAGGTACATTTGGAACGTAGCAAAATAACCTTTCAAGAAATCTTTTCTTATTTTTATTGAAATTTCAGCGCATTTTCTGGTGTGGGTAACTTATACATATATACATATGAACATACGTATTTATTTTTTAGGAACATTTGAGGTAAAATGTTTCCGCGAATTGGGTACAATTTGAAAATTTAATGTTCCATCCCTGGTGGTTATTTATTCACTACACAAACCTTGCTGATTGTTATTTATTCAATTACCCAGCACTAGTATTTAGTAGGGATCATAGAAAAAAAGATTGTGCCATCGTGCGGGTGATAGCTACACGATAGCTAGCTTAACACACGAACAAACACACGTTCTTACTAATGTGACATTTTCAGTTTTAGTAGAACATTTTTAGTAGATCACCTTTTTTAATTTTTTATTTGTTCTATGTTTGATTATTCTTCATACTATATTGAATTCAGTAATTGATGAAAAAAGATAAAACTCATCAGTGAAAAATGAAATAAAAACAAGTAAAGAAGTCTAAGTTCGGGTAAACCCGAACATTAAATACCCGGCGCACGTACTAAACATCGCTTTTTCACGATTCTGAAATCTACCGTTGCATTGTAAACAGGGGTGTTTTTTTTCCTTTTCAAACATTATCGATAATTTAGCTGTGCTTGGTAGATATCGGTAAAGCGGTTACCGATATAAACTCAAGTAGTCATGAGTGGACGGTGTCACGCCCCTTTTCCTTAAGTCCATAAACATCTTACTTCTTGCTACAAGATTGTTGTGAGTACCAACTTTGAGTAAACTACCGTTTCTAAATTTCGAAATATCGAAGTTTTCATATTTCTGAAATTTACCGTTATACGAAAAGTGGGCGTACTTTTAGCCCGATTTCAACCATATGTAATCATAAATGGGCGGTAACACGCCCATTTTCTAAAAATTTGATATAATCGTACTTCTTGCTAAGGAATTATTGCAAACATAAGCTTTGAGTAAATTATCTTTAGTAGTTACCGATTTATCACAGATTTTGTATTTCTGCAAATTACTGTTATATGGGAGGTGGGCGTGGTTACTGTCTGATTTCAAAAAA
Source organism: Rhagoletis cerasi (assembly GCA_029783565.1). NCBI lineage: Eukaryota > Metazoa > Arthropoda > Insecta > Diptera > Tephritidae > Rhagoletis > Rhagoletis cerasi. The sequence continues at coordinate 5,255 of JAPVRG010296284.1, forward strand.
TTTCAGCAATTTTCTATGTTGGACCAACATCAACTCTTGTGTCAAGTTTGGTAGAAATCGGTACAGCGGTTACCGAGATATAAATGTTAACCCATAAGTGGGCGTGGCTGCGCCCCTTTTTCCAAAATTTAAAACATTCTTATTACTCGTTAATATATCATTGTATATATCAATTTTAGGTCAATAAGCTTCAGTAGTTACTAAAATATCGCAGTTTTTGTATTTCTGAAAATAACCGTTATATGGGAGGTGGGCGTGGTTATTGTCCGTTTTCAAAAATTTTCGGCCAGTTCTTAGGCTGGACCTAGGTTACTACCTGTGCCAAGTTTGGTTAAAATTAGTAGAACGGTTACCGAGATATACACATAAATCCATAAGTGGGCGTGGCTACGCCCCTTTTTCCAAAATTTATAATATTCTTGTTACTCGTTAATACATCATTGTATATATCGATTTTGAGTCAATAAGCTTCAGTAGTTACTAAAATATCGCAGTTTTTGTATTTCTGAAAATTACCGTTATATGGGAGGTGGGCGTGGTTATCGTCCGATTTCGCCCATTTTCAATACCATCCGTCCTTATCCCAATAGAAGTAAGCGTACCAAGTTTCGTTGAGATATCTCAATTTTTACTCGAGTTATCGTGCGGACGGACGGACAGACAGAAATGGCTTAATCGATTTCTCTTTTCATTCTGAACATTTTGGTATATATATGTCTATATCGTTCTCGATTCCTTTAGGCTGTTACAAACAACCGTTATGTGAACAAAGTTATAATACCCTTGTGCACACAGTGCGCTCGGGTATAAAAAGGTGATCTACTAAAAATTTTCTACTTTACCGTAAAAACTAAAAATTTGCGAGAATACTTAATACTTTTTACTTAACTTAGCTTTAGGCATATCTTGGTTAATTCAAATTTAAATGGACTGAAGTTGTGAATCATAATTTTTCAGTTAAATTGCTTTGGTGAGACCAATAGTGAATGTTGTCTATTAAGTTAGTCTACAGTGCAGTCTAAACACTAAGATTTTGACTTTTTTGCGTATTTTGACGAACGTGACGAGGCCCACGCAACCACTGCCAGCTAGTCAGTAATAAAACAATAGATTTTTTGAAGTGAAACTTCTTAGGCGGCGGTATCGCAAAAATGGAGAGTGAAATTTTTAAAACTGAAAATGACACATCAGTAAGAACGTGTGTTTGGTCGTGTGTTAAACTAGCCAATATGCCTTTGTGTGTTTATGTGCCTCTATGTACATAGAAATCAAGCGAAGTGTGGAAGTCAAACGAATTGCGAGTTTGCTCTGTATGTACATATGTTTTTTTTTTTTTTTTTTTTTACGAGGAGGAAGCATCGAAAGTCGATTCCCGTCAGTGTGGGACTTTAATCCGAACTAAACCTCCTACTGTCCAAGTACCGATCCCCCCGATACCACCGTCAAGTATTTCGTGGGGAGGCGGTTTGAGCACTAAGCTCGCACGTACGTTCCAGTCAAATGTTCTCAGTCCTGGGCTATACCTAATGGGTTCTGCCACGTCATATTTTTAGTAAAAAGTACAGACCATTTATTTATCTCTTATTCTTTGGACTTACCTAAAGTAAAAAAAGCAAGGAATAGTGAGGACAATACCTTGAAGTTTTGACATCCGTTATTGCTATTTTTTTGGGGCGGTCGGACCAGTTTCTGAGCAGCCCCGTCGCTGGTATTTGTATTGAGCAGGTGTACGTTTTTGTGCGCTGCTTTGGTGACGGTTTGAGAGCACAAGTTTCTAAGCCGCATTTCTTTGGCGGTTGGAACGACCTAGGTTCCAATCCGCCCCTACGGTTTTGGCGAACTAGTTACAAAGCCGCACAAACTTTGGCGGTTGGAACGGCCGAGGTTCCAATCCGCGCCTACGCTTTGGTTTTGAACTTCATGCTTGGGAGGCGGTCTGAAAGCATAGGTTTCTAAACCGCCTGCTTTGGCGGTTGGAACGAGCTAGGTTCCGATCCGCTCATACTTTTCAGGTTCGCGAATTTCGGAGCCGCATTTCTTTGGCGGTTGGAACGGCCTAGGTTCAAATACGCGCGTTTGCATTACATACCACTTGTACGCCTCTGCCGCTCTAGACATCTCAAACATTTCATAATTGATACTATTTCACTGCTGGCTACCCTCCATTCCTCTCTACCTATCAGCATATAATTGACTACAGCTTCTGGAGACAGTGCTGCATTGATATACGGTTGGAGTCTACGTCTCTGTTCGCTGAATCGTGGGCACAGTAGAAGTATGTGCTCCGGGTCTTCGATGATGCCTTTTCCGCAGAAGTCACAGTACGGATCACTGTCGTGTTTGTATTTGTATAGGTATGCCTTGAAACAGCCATGACCGCTTAAAAATTGAGTTAGATGGAACTCTACTTCTCCATGGGACCTCTTTATCCATCGTTCAATATCAGGAATACAGCGATGCGTCCATCGCCCCTTTGTTGAGCTGTTCCATTTGCGCTGCCATTCTAAAAGACTGTTTCGCCGTGCATGGGTTCACAGGAGATCGTCTCTTTGGCTTGAAAACAACATGGCGGATTCTTTGGCCAAGATGTCAATTGGAAACAGACCGGATATCACGAACGCCGCGTCGTCTGAAACCGTTTTAAACGCGCTGCAAACACGTAGTGCACATAAACGATAGGTTGCATTTAAACCACGGTAATATGAACAGTGGAGCACCGCTTGATGCCATACAGGAACTCCATACTTAATCTGACTGATAGTGCTGACACTGTCGCAGCTGCCTTTTTTTTGTATATATTCTAAGTGCGCTTTCAACGTCAACCTCTTATCGATCAGGATTCCCAAATGTAAATGTGTATGTATGTATGCAAATATGTATGTAGGTATGTAAACATGTATGTATATATGTAAATATATATGTATGTATATTTGTACTTGTGACAAGCCAGCCAATGCGCGTTTGTGTGTTTATGTGATATGTAGCTATTGAATCGATGTTAAGGTTGCTGTACTTAGGAGCACTCAAAATAATGGAATTTCGGAATTACAGTACACTGCGGCACAAGAATATACAGCAAATGGGAGAATTAGTAGAGTGCTATGAGCAAACATGCCATACGGGATTATACCGAGCAGTACCGTACCGCGCCTGTTTGTGACGGCCTTTACTCGTGGTAATAAATGTGTTTTTTTACACACTATTCAGTAAAAACCAGAAGCAGTTTTTACCAGGGACCAGATAACAGTTATTGATGAAAATTTTCATTGAAAATTTCACTATGATGGAAATGTTATACATACAACTAAGTGCAATATACCAATACATTTCTTTTTGCGTCGAGAATCGAATTTGATAATAAATTTCTTGTATTTTATATTTTAAGATTCTCTCTCTGCTTCCCACAATAAATCTCATTCTTAATTTTTCCGAATTTTTAAGAAGTTTCACTTCTATCACGTGTACGGTGCTACACGCGTGTTTTTTTTATTTACTTTTTAATCAGAGTTCCTGACAGCAAGGCAATAGTTCTACAGTTCCCTAATCGAAGTTTATGATGAAACCGTATTCAAAAGTAAATAAACAAAATCTGCTATTTTTATTCGACATTTGTTTAGTAGTTAATTTGCGCGGTTCGCCGAAATTATACTTTGCAGGGACATAAATAATTATACACCAATTGTATGCTACAAAATAAAAAATAATGAAGGTTTTTAGACCAATTTTTATTTTACAAATTTATTGATATATATTGTGTTAAAAAAGGAAATAATCATTCGAAATGGCCGCCTCTGACCTTCACACACGCCTTAAGTCGATCTGGCTAATCATCAAAAGCCACACGCACCTTCTTTCATTGGAAAATTGTCCACAGCACGTATCAAAGCTGTCTTAAGAGAATCAATGTCGGGGTATATTTTGTGGCAAACCATGACCTCTAAAACTGTCCACAATTTGTAATCCAGCGGGTTCATATCAGGACTGCTAGAGGGCAATGCTACAGAGGAAATGAATGGTAGAAAATTATTTTGGAGCCAAGTTTGGTCGTTGTAGCTTTATGGGCTGGCGATGAATCCCGCTGGAAGGTTCAAGACTGGTTTTGGAACAGAAATTGGTTAAGAGGATTTACAATAGCTTCCAAAACGGTTTCTTGGTAAGCTTTGGCCGACGTTTTGACCTCTTGTTCGCAGTATTGTAAGTCAGTGAGCCCATCGTAAGAAACACCCCGCAGAACCATAACAGAAGCCGTGGAATTAGTTCAGATGCTGCCTTAACTGGTGTGAGAAAAACCGAAAAAAACCCGATTTGAAAACAAAAGCTAGTCAATACACTTTTCAATTTCGAAGTGTTTTGAAATTTGGGTTATGCATCCGTTTTGAATCACTGAGTCAAAGCGTTTAATGCGTCGGTATAAACAAAGTATATAACAATTCCACTTTCTATTATAATAACTACAAAACATGCGTTATGCGTTTTGTACATGTTTCGATTAAACTTCAATTTTTAACCGACTTCAAAAAAAGGAGGAGGTTATCAATTCGTCGGAATATTTTTTTATGTATGTTAACAGATAACTTTGGACCACGTAAATCGTTTTCGATAATTCTTTTTTACCGGAAAGGTGGTATCTCAAGGGTGGTCCCATACTAATTTGGTTAGGTTCCGATCATTGGATCATGAAGAAATCAACGGTTCTACTAAATTTTTATATGAGAATTGAAGTCAGTTTTATTTAACAAATACTGTTTTGTGACCTACGCTTTATAAATACATGAAATTTACTCCATTTGTTCATCTTAACTGAGATCCACTTTAGAAATATTATAACATGCACTATGTTATTGTACATGTGTTGCCGTACTGTATAATTTTTTGAATATTGTATTCTTTAAGTTGTAAATAAAACGTGTGCTGTTAAGATATTTTAGATACGCATATTTTCTGCTTTCGCCAAATAGTGCTGAAAATCAGTCGTTTGTCCGTAAAGTGCCGACTGGTGTCGAAAGGGCGGAAAAATTCACAATTGTGCGTACTTTTCCATCACTGGTAGCTACCCGGTCACCAGAGAAACGAACGTTTTGCCGACAGTGCGGTTTTCGTACATTTTTTGTATCCAGAAACGTAGAGACAACGTTTTATTTTTCTTTTTTCTCGCATCCAAAATTGTTCAAACCCAGCCAGCAGAGAAACGTAAGTTTTGTCGGAAGCGTAGAGAACACGACCTCAATTTTCGTTAATTTTCATATCCGAAAAACGCTCGAAAAAGATCATGTTATTTGAAAGCAATAATTTTAGCTTCGTTCCTCAATTTTTCTGGATAAAACCTGTAAACTGTCAAAAAGCGAAATTCCTCTCAGAGAAAGAGAGAAAAACCAAAAGGTACGGGACCGATTTTCGAGTAAAAACTGGTAATTCTGTCAAACATATCGTAGACGCCATCTTAAGTTTACATAGCTGCTTTTTATCATTTCGTGATTTGCTAAAACATTCGCAAATATGCAGGCAAATAAACAAAAATACTTACGAAACTTTGCATTTCTTAGTTGCGATATCTTTAATAACGTGAAAATGCAGATGTGCTTTTGTTTTTGTTTGCTGAACGATCGCTTGACACTTTTCATGATTTTACCAGAAGAAAAAGTTCGGATATATTCTTGTAACTTAATTCTCTACACAACTCTCCAAAAATCGCTCTGATTTACAGGATTTTGGATGTCGTTCAAATCCATCAACACCGCTGTCGATCCTGACGAAGCGTTCATTTTTGTTTGCTATAAAATTTGTAATTTCTCGTCTTCTTCGCAAAAATAATCGATGAAATTAGGTTGGACCCCGAAATTTAGCGGTTTAATCTGAGATTATTTTAAAATTACAGATTAACGGTGGAGGATCTTTGTGTGGCTAATATGTCTTTTAATTTCAGATTAGATAGTTCAAATCGAAAATGAAAATAATCACTACATACGTAAACGTACTTCTTCTTAATTTACTGGACTTACCGGGAATGTCCCCACATAACATGAGATTAAAAATCTGTTCACCAATTATACTGCTACGGAATTTAAATGCTTCTAAGTTATGCAAGGGTACGAGATTGGTCATAAAACAAATCATAGAAAATGTTCTTTTGACGCTGCCATTTTGAACGGCAAGTTTCACGGTGAAGCTGTTGTTATCAGGGCTGCAAACCGCTCTAAAAATCGGTGCGGTTCGGTTCAGTGGTTCAAAGCACTTAGAAAAAACTTGTACCGGTACAAGAACCGGTTCATGAGTATCTCTGAACCACGGTTCGGTTGGGTTCAAGTGGTTCAATATTTTTATACTAAGTGATACAAATATTTAAAAAACTATGACAGAGACTATGTATGTACATATATACATACATACATATTTAAAAATAAGACTCTTTTATTGAGAACAAATTCAAATATCCACATATACGAGGGTAATTCGGCGTTTTTTTTGATGTTACACTATGATTTTAGAAAGTTTAATATTTGTTAAAGTAAACAACATAGACATATAAAAATTTTTCCAGATACTTCTGATATAACAGCAGATTTTCTTCACTACTAAATCTCATACAAAATCATGAAAATCTAAAAAATTTTGTGTAATCCAATGACTGCAGACTTTCTTCACTACTAAATCCTCATGCAAAATCGTTTGTATTTGACTTTTTCAAATATGCAAGGATGCCTCGATATCCCGGTATGTCACATACCGATCCATCTGAATTATTTCTCGCACAGCAGCGATGTTTGCCGCAACAAGAGCAGTTGATGGTAGAGTTGGGCTTTCTAGTTCATTTCAAAGATTTAGTTCTTTTGTTATTTTTTTGATGAACGAAGAAGTTCTTTTTGTTCACTTGTTCTTTGTATTTGTTAAACCAGCACGAGTTGAAAGAGAGAGTGTGTAAGTGTGCCTATCAGCGTTGCCATAAGTCAAGATTTATCTTGAAAATCAAGATTTTTTATGCTATTTTTTATTAAAAATCTTGAAAATAAGATTTTTTTAAAAAGCAAAATTTTACACTGAAAATATCTTCAAAATGAAGATTTTTGTGTATGAAGTAAGATTTTTTAAGATAAGTAAAAATTGTTAACATTTTATGCTTACATCATTGTAAGCAGCAAATGAAGGAAGAAGAAAAATGTTGTTTTGGATGAGTATATTATAGTGGAATTACAATGTAGCAGTGTCAGCGTCATTGGCACTAAAAACTCGAAATTGTTATAAAACTTTGTTGAATTTTCTTAACTTTTGTACAGAGATCGAAGTTTGGACCTACATAAGCTTTCATAAAAAAATAATAAACTTTAAATAAACAAAAGAAAAATAGCCAAAACTTGGTAAACTGTCGCGTCCCTAATTATATTTTTGCCACTTTATGAATACAAATGTATATATACGCGTTTTTTCAATGTACATACATATTTTATGCGTAGGTTCATTATTTGTAAACTCATAGACTTAGAAAACAAACTGTGCTACAAATTTTGTGTTGCCACGAAGGCAATATTAATTTTTAGTTTAAGTTGATATAAAAAGGACTTTATAAATTAAAATTGTTAATTTTTTTCAATCAACATAATAAAGGCTATTTACAGCCGTAAAGACAATATTAAATTATGTGTTTCTTGGAAGGATTTTTAAATGAAGATTTCTTGGGATCGAAAAGATTTTTTTTAGCTTTAAAATCTTATTTTGAAGATTTTTTTTGAAAAAATCAAGATTTGTAGGGGACTTTCTCTGGCAACACTGGTGCCTATTTGCTTTTGCATGCTGTCGCGCCGTCATTGTTGCGATCTCGCTTGTGTACGTACATACATACATGACATATTTACGCTCTTTGAGCACCAGCTCTCCTGTTCATGAACAAAAATAACGAGGTAATCGAAAAAAGGAACATTAACCAAAAGAACTAAAAGAACGAAAATCAAAGATTTAGTTCACTAGTTCAGTTAAAAGACCCGGTCAATTGAACAAGTTCAGAACGAAACGACCCAACTCTACTACTGGGTAGTGTCCTGGCGAAACTAATACGATTGTGCGTAATGACGTTGAGCAATACCACCAGCTTCGTCCTAATTAGAAAGGACCTCACCGAGCCGTTTGATACCAAACGAGGCTATAGATTTCTTTAATCTGATGTTCGAGAAGATAATGAGAGCTGCAGAAGAGAACCGCTCAGGTGCATTGACATCATCGGTAAAAACAAGCGCTACGTCTTTTCTCCCTTCGCGGTTTTAAATAGCGAAGCAAATCGCGTGGATCTGTTTGTGAATGAGGACAAAACGAAGTATCTCCTGTCATCAGACAAACAGCCGGAGCTTACGCGTCGCGGCACTCGTGTCATTGTTGACGGTTATAAGTCCGAAAAAGTGTACTTCGTTCCTTTGGGGTCCAGCATTATTGCCAATAATAATGTCAGCCTTGGAATCCAATGTAGAAGCACTCTTGCCAACGATTGCTACTTTGGAGTGAGTAAGTCACTCATAATGCCCGTGCTGATGTATGGCGCAGAAGCGTGGAAACATCTGATTAGGCGGCTCTTCGAGTGTACGAGAGAAAAATTCTGCGGAATATTTACGGGCCTTTGCGAGTTGGCGACGGTGAATGTCGCAGGCGGGAGAATGATGATAAAGACTAGGCTTCACTTGACATTTGCAATTGGCATCAGTGGGCACAGAAGAGACACAACTGCTGTCTTTTTTGAGCCCCTACAAAATAGCTTAGACGGTTACAGCGCTAATCAGCAAGAAGAAGAAACTTCAAACAATATCGATTGCCCTAGCACTTTGCTGAACAGCAGACTTCTCTACAAGGCCCACAATAAATTTTCCAATGAGCTAGAATAGGACGCTTTGCATTACCTTTGCTAAGGAGGTTCTAAATTGCCAAATCCTTATTGATGACTACAAAACTGTAACTGGGTCTAGATCAAGAGTTTATATTGGAGTTAATGGTGTTAAGCTTCACTTTTCTCTTGGACCGAGAGATTTACAATCCCAAAACCATGCTGCACTGAAGACATTAGCTGGTCCTTTAACTATTTCCAGGCAAGTTGCAAGTCTCATCTAATATATGCTGTAAAACATAAGGAACTTGTTTTACTCTAGGTGCCAGAATACTAGAGAGTGCCTAGTAATGAAACATCTGACCATATGTCTAGAGAAAGTGCAGACCAAGTCTTCCTTGGTCCGTAACTGGTTATAGCACACCCACCTTCAGCCATTGAGGCTACGTCAAAAACTGGATGAATATTTGCTCAGCAATGACTGAGAGACAGGTGGGAAAATCTCGTATTGCCCTCAAATTCAGTAGGTCTAGCTAGATATGTGCTTTCATTGGTCAAATGGGACTGCAGAGATCTTTTGGGATTGCTGACTAATCAATTATTTTGGCACAAAAATCTTTCTGAGATCAACTTATGTACATGACAACCCCGTTCGTCTTCCAGTCTTGAAGAGGATAAGATGGCGAAACACGCAGCAATGTATTGAAAGATAAAGAACTGAGTTCTCACTTTTATTCTTGGAAACAACTGATTTTTTTAATATGGCGATGTCATAGGAGCAAGTAACTTGTCCGATTGATTTCAACTACTTTAAAATGCATTTGGCTGAAAGAACCTCAAAATCAGTATTTTTCGTTTGAATACGCCTTCGCTCTGCACTTCAAATATGCTTTTTCATAGTTCGGAGACACAAAAGAAAAATTCTTATTATAATTTTAGGATTTTGCCTCGGACGGAATTCGAACCCCAAGAACCTCCGCACACTCAGCCACAGCCAGCCATGTAAATATGTACTAGAGTTTGCCCAGTGGTTGAAACTCAACCACCTCAACGGTCAGCATCCTTCTACGTGAAAAAATTATATATATCTTTACCATACTTACCGTAGTAGCTGAAATTTCTATTCATATACATTTTAATTTTTGTATTGGTTTTATTTGATTTACCAAAATAACAAAATAAAAAAGAAATAAAAAAGCAATTTCATTAAGCAACGTAAAATAGGGTTTTATGCCAAATGATGTTGTCATTGATGCCATATCAAGGGATATCATGTCATGTGGGGAAATCGGGTGTGAGATTAAGAGGCGCGGTCAGTTGAGGTGAATTTAGCTGTGGTGAGTTGGGGTGTTGTGAATTATGGTGTGGTGAATTTAGGTGAGATGAGTTTGAATGTGCTGAGTTAAGTTGTGGTGGATTTAGTTGTGGGGAGTTAAGGTGTGTTGAACTTGGGTGTGGTGAGCTCTGGTGAAGTAAGTTTTGGAGCAGGGGTGAGATGACTTGAGGTGAGTTAAGTTAAGTTAAGGAGAAGTGAGTTGACATTAAGTGAGGGGATTTAACGTGAGCTGTGGTGAGTTGGGATGAATTGCACAACATAAAATAGCATAACACAACATATTCAGTTCCTTTTATCTGCCTCTTATCTGTATCTCTATCACTTTCTCCTTTCTCCTTTCTATCTTTGCCTCGTTTTTTATCTATTTTGATATTTAGGTTTATCTTTATCTTTATCTTTTGATTGCTAATTTATATAATAGATAAATATGTTCTGTTTGAGTTACAATGAGCAAGTCAATAGTCCGACTCTGCACATGATTTAAACTACTTTAAAATGCATTTGACTTAAAGAACTTCAAGAGTAGTTTGTTTCCAACTACTTTCTCAATTGATAGTTCATTGGGTAAAA